>NQIM01000670.1:0-15605 GCA_003426235.1 Xylaria polymorpha
AAATCATGCTCAGACAAGCTCTCCCTGCACCAATGCACGTCTCTCCTCTCCTCGCTGACCTCGCTCCTCGTGAGTCCTGAAAACGCATACATATCGACGCTGATCCTCCCCGCGGCACAATACAGCGCGTCGGGATGTCGCCGGGCGTCTCGGACGGGCGCGAGAACGAAGGAGACGTCGGCCCGCGACAATTAGCGCGCATGGCGCCCCTAGCTATAGAACCCGAAATTCAACGAAGCCGGAACTGTGGCCGGGATGGCGGATATGCCTTCCGGCCCTTCAGCGTCGAGACAACGAATCACGAGTTCGTCTTCTCGCGACGGTCTACTACTTTCACCCCCCCATCCTCCATTATGTTCCCCTCCACAGTCGCCTTCCTCCCCAACAAGCCCAAACAACCCCCGCCGCCAAAATAAAAATAAAAAACAACCCCAAGCAACCTCTCCACAGCCCACACAACATCGAACCGCACAGAAACAACCCTAAACGGCGTTCTCCAAGGCCGCAAGGCCTCAGCAGCATCGATCCAAGGCGCAAGCTTCGCCAGCCGACGGCAGACATGGGGACTCGCAGTCGAAGTAGCCAGTCTCCTTCCCTCAACGCAACCAAGCACACTACAAATCCGCGGCGCTCTAGGCGCTCGCCCGTCTCCAACCGATGCAGCAGCAAGCACAGGCGAGGGGGAGAAGACGACAACGGAACCGGCGGCGGTCACATACGCGCGCGTAAGGATTGCGCGCTGCTGGGACCCCGGCGACGAGGCAAGGAGGCGGCGAGGCGGGAGGCGTTGAGGGGGTGGGTGCGGAATCTGGGAGATGACGACTTTGTGCTGTGAAAGTGTTTTCTAGGATGGGGATTTTACTTTACTTTGAGTGCCTCGTCGTCTGGGTAGGATAGGGGTTCAAGAAAGAGGTGGAGAGAGAGAGTTTTGGATTTCGTTTATATTTGATATCCTCGACAGGATAGAGAGAGAGAGAGAGAGCGAACGGGCACATTTGAATGAAAATATCAAAATACGAACGCTGCATTTCGTTATATCGGTACCCATCGTATAATCCTAGTACTTGGGCAAGTAACAAAAGCCCAGTCACATCAAGCACCAAGCAATGAATGAATGAAGGAACCAAACTACCACGCCCCTTGCCGATTACCTACCAACGAAAGCCGATCACATACCAAATTCCCAACACAATCAATGCCAAATCATAGACTGACGAATCCACGCAGCGCCGACAAGTCCACACCACCTCTCACTTCCAAACCCGACCTTACTTTACCTAGGCCAGGGTAAACGTTATAGTCTAAGCCTTGGCAGTCGAAGGATTCGGGGAGCATTCCCCCTATTCCATACCAAGGTAAGTCAACCACCACATCATCACCACCTACACCCTCAACACCAAAACCAGGCATTTCCAGTCCAGTTTGGTTTTGCAAGTAGGCATGCAAACAAGTAACATAAGTAAACCGCATAAAAGAACGGCCGACAATAACTACAACAAACAACAGGGTCAAAGGTATCTTGTATCGTATCTCTTTTTTTAATATTTATTTCATGAAATGATCCGTGGCAGATGCGATGACATGGACAACGACGTATCTAACCGCCAAAGGCCGGTTTGAGAACTACCTACCTACCTACCTACCCCGTACGAGAAGACGAACGGAAAACTAAAAAAAACTCCACATGCCAGGACAAGGCTTTACCAAACTCTCTCTGTATAGGCCCCCCCTAATTCATCCATCCATGCCTATGTCATGGCAGTGAGAGAGAAAGAAGATACGGGGGAGAAGTGAAGAGATCCTCCACGTCCCAGGCCTCGAGATCAAAATGCCAATTAAGGAGTTCATTTTTTTGTAAATTGCCGTCCATTTCCCCCCGGTGCCTTTGATCCCTTTTCTCATCCATTCATTTTTCGAGTCGAAGGATCACGATACAATGCCAGATAACCATGCCATGCTGTGCCATGCCGTGTTCTCGTCAAGTCATTTCGGCGGGAGGTAAGTCATTCCATGTTGCGCGGGGGAGCTCTGCGTCGTAGCGGCGCAGCTTATTCGACCTTGCTCTCAAAGTTCTCGCCGGCGACTAGATTGGGGATGTCGCCGTCGTCGTCGTCGCCGTCCTTGTTGTCCTTGGTCATGCTCTGGTAGCTCTCGGCGAGCTTGCGGAGAGAGGCCAGGGAGTCAGGGCCGAGCTGGTTGAGGATGCCGGGCACCAGCTCGGTCAGCTCCTTGTCCTCGCCGTTGCCGTAGATGGCAAAGGTGTTAGACGGGACTGCGGCGTGGACTAGACAACAGGATTAGTAAGGGATGTTCAATCTCACTCTATGGTGGGGTGGATGATAGCATGTATATGTAAGCATGTCTCGTATACGCCATGTGTATATATATACTCGTATGTGCACATAAGTATACGTATGAGGAGACAATGCGCAGAGGAAATGAACGATGAACACAGCGACAGCAACAATAATAAAAACCGGCAGGGCAGGGTAGGCTAGGACTCACCCTTGGGGGCAGAGAAGTGGATGACATTGCCGTCGCTCTTGAACATATTGACCTCCTCAATAGCCTGAATGGGCTGCGTGTTCAGCTTCTTAAGAGTGGCCTGAAGCTTCTTGTCGTCATTGGCGCTACGGGGGACGTTACGCTTTTGCTTGTGTCTAGGCGTGCCCTTTCCACCTGTCATCCATCATCATCAGCCTTGTGATGCACGACGCAACGAATGCACTCTTGCCGGTGTCGGGGCCCTCTAGACACGGCACGGGTATAGGCACGGGAAGGTGGACATACCGGTTCTGGCAGGGGCGGCACCACCGAACTTCTTCTTGAGCAGCTCCTGAATATCGGCCATGATGTCGGACGAGGCAATCGTGGGTGAGGGTGAGGGGGAGGGGTGATGGGTCGGGTCGAGGAAGTGCTAGATGGTGGGTGTGACTAATTAGCGACGCACACGACGGCAAGCCAGGTTGTTATCCAGCTCGCTTTGAAGAGAGACAAATGGAGATGGTCTATGGTGTATATATGTATGTATGTATGTACCTACCTACGTCGTCGTCGTCGGTGTCTGGGATTGTTCAATCGTAGCGTTCAATCCGCAGCAGGTGCACCAATTCCAATGTTGGGCTGGCCGCGGCAGAAAATTGGATGTGCGTCGCCAAGACTTCTTTCCCACGCACTCGCCAAAGGAGAAACCCTCTTCCGCCCAGACGGGAACTTACAGTAGGTAAAGCTCCAGCCCACTGGGTTCCATCCTGGCTGCCGACCCCGCAACCTGGAATGCTGTGCTGCCCTGCTGGAGCTGGAGCTCCCCGCCAAAACATTGAAGCCTCACTAACCGCATATAGAGCTGTTTGTAGGTAACGAGTGTAGATAGGTTCAATCATTGCCCGATGGCTCGTCAATATGTATGAATTAGCTATCTAGGTACCTCTACTCCCGCTCACTTCAACTAATCCTGCTTAGAGATGCAAATACTTTCAGCGAGTATGAAAATCCCTGGGGGAGTAGATACTGAAATCGTCCAAAAAGGTAAGTGTGTCGGTATGAGCTCCCTTCCAGCCATGTGATATTATACAGTAGTGGCGATCTGCTCCCGAGCCGTCATCCCTCGCTCATCAACTTCTCTAATTCATCCATGCCCGTCTCAATATCCTCCATCACGATCAACTCTTCCCCTGCCTCCGATTCCAGTGATAAGTGTGGTCGAGATAGTTGAAGCATAGGCGGAATGTCCGCAACACCCAACTCCTCCTCCATCAACTTTTCCAAATTACCCATACCTGTCTCCATATCTTCTAGCAGAGTTAGCTTCTCTTCCACTTCCGATTCAAGCAGTCCGAGCGTCTGAGATGGCCGAAGCATGCGGGGATCGTCTGCCGCTCCCATCAACTTCTCCATCTCATCCATACCCGTCTCAACGTCCTCCAAAGCAATCATCTCTTCATGGGGTTGAGTAGGTCCAGAAGCGATGATAGTATTTCCCTCCATTAGGCCGAGCCCCGAACCCTCAATTTCCTCCAATGTAGGAGCAAAGACACCAAGACCAAGCAGCCGGTCATACTCCATCTCATCGTCCTCGTCCTCGTCCTTGAAAGCATCTGCCAGGACCTCCGGGAGGACATCCAATTGGTAGTCCTGCTGGAAGTTGGCGATACGGCCGAGCTCCTGCTCAAAAATCCAAGGGAAACTAATGAACGGCATGCGCTGGTCTGCAGCGATACCACCCCGGCCTTCGCGAAGCACCACCTGGACCGCTTCCCATGTGACGCGGTAAGCGGCCGCGATAAAAGGGTACAGGACCTCGGGCTCGTGCGATCCTGCCACGCGGATGCACGCGTTACGGAAGCGTTCGCGGTGGTTCGCTATGATCGGGCCCATTGTCTCTTGCATCTGGTAGTCGCTGCCCACGCGCGGTTTCGTCAGGACAAAGGTACTCCAGACCTCAAACTCGGTGCCAATCTCGCGCTGGTTCATGATCTTCCTGAGGGCTCTGTCATGCTGTCTCTTGATGATCCTCGCCTTTCTCAACACTTCCTCTGTCAATGCGAATCGGCGGAGGATACGTTCGTCAAAGGCACCATTGTAGTTGGGGTGAAACTCGACTTTCTTGACTACGTCATAGAGCTGCCCCAATACAGTGTCGGAATGATACATTCTACCCGGCTTTTCCATGAAGTGCGGGAATTGCTTGGGACGCAATGAACCCTTGAGATGCGCGGGCTGGCCAGACTTGGGGTAGTCGACGGCCTTGGAATGCAGATGAGCAAGTTCAACACATACCTCGGTTTTCGGTCCACCGTGGGCCATAAGTCTATCCGACTGTGCCAGATGTGCATGGGCTATGGTGCTGAGGGTATCGTTCTTCATGTACGTGACGAAAAACGCAACGAGGTCACTCGGCTGAACATCTCGATGAAGCTCTACCGGCTGCGTTGGCTCGTGGATCATCGGTGGGTAGTTCCTCTGTGGCGGAATGAGGTTGTGATCCCAAATGACGAAGAAGTCGTCGCCATCTAGGTCACCCCCCGAACACATAGACGGAATATCGCGGTCGCCCTTCGCCGGAAACACCACGACATCACGCAAGTGTTGAAGAGCAGGCACATCTATGGCTTCGACGACACGCATATCACCCGGGTGCAAGGATGGATTGCGTCCGACGACACAAAGTCCCGTGACGATCATGTAGCTATTTTGGTCGTCTGGTGAGGCCCCTGGTCTCGGCACTTGAAGAAATATCTGGGGAATCTCCTCCTCCTCCTCCTCCTCCTCCTCCTTCTCCCTGGAGGGCCCGGCGGGTGAAGAGTCTTGAGTTTTGTTACCTTTGGGCTCATGATAACCACGAAGCGTATGGGTCTCATCGATGCAGCCAAAAACAAAAGCACCCTGTTCAACCACGATACGCGCCTTTTCGCGAAGTAATCGCAACGACCACGCACGCCACACCTGAAGAATGCACATGAAAAAAGGCTCTTTAGCCTGCATGAAGCCGTCACTTATCATCTGCGCCACCATTGTAGTGATACCGTTTTGATCGACGAACTGGGTCAGCAGACGCATGGCTGTCGTGGGATCTTCCATAGCTTTATCGTAGCCAATGAGCTGGTTTTGCTGCAGCTGCAGGAAGGCGGCATCGGGGACACCTAGACAACTGAGGATAGTGATCGTTTGTCTATTCAGCGTGGCTACCGAGAACCGGGATGGTTTGATAATCTCCAGAACCGTAGACTGGGCTTGGAACTTCTTCTGAGATGGCCGTAGACAGACTTGATTGAAAGTTAAATCAGGCCAGACGACGAGCAAGCCTTTGTTGCCTCCAAGCCGGAATTGAAACGCCGAAGGGACAGTCTTTTTCGTCAGCTTGTGCCGTCTTGCCACAATTTCGGCCAGCTTTGGCGAGATCTTCCCAACGCCATCTGTAAAACACCAGCTATTTCTATAAATGTCCTCAATCTCGTGGACACTCTGACTGATCGGACTATCTGTGAGTGCTCGAGTGGTAGAAAAGCATTGGCCCAACCTAGCCGCATACTTGGCCACGACTTTGATATGTGCGACATCGCCCATCCATTGCCGTATATAGTCGCAGTCGATACCATCGGTAGGTGAGAAGAAATAGGCGCCGTTCTCTCGGAACTGGGAGTTTCCAAAGGCGAGAAACTCGAAATGGCGGCCAGCTATCTTGATCCCATTTACCAGGGTGCGATGGATTCTGTTGTACAGGGCGTTTTGCTGCTTGCTCTTAGGCGATGAGAAGATCTTGCCTTTCACGAGTTCATCGGTGAACTGAACTCGCAAAAAGCGATCGGAATATTGAGCGAAATGGCGCAAAACCCGATTCGAAGCCTCCGGGGTCGGGGTACTGAGATATATGGTGGAAGGGGTGACTACCACCTTTCTTACCCAGGCACAGTGAGAGGGGACCCCAAGCTCTGGGTAGTGAGTTGAGGCCTTTCTATCCGTAAATAGTGCCATCGGATCGTAGAATCTCTTGGGATAAAGCTCAAGGTCACGCACTATTCCCGGTCCTCCCGATTCGGCAACGTACGTGAGTAGGTCCTTCGCGCGGTTCCTGTTCCTCTTACGTGCGTCAGATAACTCCGTAAGTTTACGGAGGAAATCCCCGCTGAGGTTAACTTCATCGAAGTGCCCCTGGGATATGCATGCTTCCAGTTGGTATCGCACGTCGAATGGAAGATTCACTTCCTCGCTTGCAACAAGGAGTGCGAGATTCCCACTAGTTGCTCTAGGCTCCAAGAGTTCCCAGAAGTCCGACTTCGCTTCTAGGACAGTCTTCAACTTGTCGGCCGCAACGTGCCGCACTGGTATGTTGAAGTCTTGGAGTGCTCTCTTCATCGTTTCCCAGACGGCGATATTAGACTTAGACTTCGTGAAAGTGACTTTGTATGTTGTCCATCGACCAATATCCACAAAGTGATTCTCTCTCCGGAGGCTAACTTTGTCATCCTTCAACCAGGCCGTGTTGTAGACAACACCTATGGCCCGCGTCCAAGTGTCGGACTCAGCCCACGAAGTCCTTTCCTTAGAGTGAGACGGCTCATTCTCACCCTTCTTGAAATACATCGGTGGACTCTGCAGTGGAATAAGCACAGAAAGCGTGGATTCGCTGTTGTTGAGCACCACGAGGTTCGTAAGGTGTGGGAAGAAAATCCGTGCCCTATACGTGGATACGTAGTCAATCTCCCCGATAGGCGAAGGATGTTTGAAGCTTGGATCACTCCGGCGAGGATCTTTTACGATGCAAGAAAAGGTAATCTCGAGCTTTCGATACTTCAGATCGGCAAGAAAAGTGAAATCGCCTTGTTGGGTGTTATTAATTGTCCTCATTGCCATGAATTTGTCGGGCTGTGACAGCAGGCCAAATTGCAGGTTTGCAGGCTTGATGCTTAACTGTGGGGGATACTCATGTCCTCCGGGAGTGAGAACGGCGGCGGGGCGTCTCCACGATAGCAAGGCAACTTTGACTCTGTATCCCTGGCCGTTGATATCGATGTGCATCTGGTCATTCCAGCATGGCGTAGACGGAGGAGGCGAGAATCTCACAATGGCATAATCTTTCCTCGGTTCAGATATCTCTATATAAACCACCTTGCCGTATCGTTGGAAATACGTATCCAGCTCTAGTGTTGTGGCCAGTGGTGGCGGCAGAGGGGAGATGCGGATGGCCAGGTCGGTCCAGTCCTTCCAGTCCGGTCTGATGTCGGAGTGGTGCATCGTGGAGGGACCTCTGCGACTGTCGGTGCTGCTAGACGATGTGGACGATGTAACGCGAGCAGGTCGACTAGGTCGAAGAGAATGCCATGGTCCCGGTGCCGCCATCGCTTTGATGTTCCAGGTTCACTCACTGTGTCTATCTGTTAGAGCTGGATTGTTTCTGGTGCTAACGAGCGTGGTCGGAGAGTGCGCGCAAACCGTAGAGGCCTAACCTGGGCAAGTATATACAAACGACGCTGCTGCCGCGGCAAACAGGTTGGTTGCGTCCAATTACGCGGGTGCCCGAAGAAAAAGCAACGAAGAGATGATAAATCAGAATGAGTAGCTAGAAAACCGTTGTTTGTAGCTGTCCACGTCATTAAGTATTATTATTGGAGTCATAAAGGAAAGGAGCGTAGAAGATAGATCATATGAATGGTTGAAGGTAGGAGGGAAGTGTCAATTGATGGGCGGGAACTTGAAGTCTGCTCGTGTACTTAAAATTAGGAAGTTGCGGTAGGCAACAGGTACCTACCTATATGTAGTATGTAGTAGGTGATGTAGGTACCTAGGAGGTACTTGAGGCGGGAAAGTGCTTTGCGATGGTCAACAACTAAGATAGATGAGTCAACAGCACATGAGGGATATCTCTATTCTCCTGACGAGCCCAGATGAACCAAATATGGAATCAACTATTCGACATATGTCACGGCTCGAAGTGCGCATAAACGAAATCTATTCCGATCGTCCCAGAAGCGACATCTCTACCTATGCTATGCATGTATGCAACATCTTACTTTTCCTAACCAAGCTCCGACCGCCTCGTCCCCTCACCTCTCACGCGGCACATCAAAGATCTTCCCCGGATTCATGATCCACAGGGGATCCAGCGCCGCCTTGATCTGCTTCATGACGCCCAGCGTATCCGGTCCGACCTCGCGAAGCAGCGAGGCCTTCTTTCCCCAGCCGACCGAGTGCTCGCCCGTGCACGTGCCTTCCATGTCAAGGGCTCTATTGACCATGTTCTTGACGCATTTCTCTACCTTGGCCCTCTCGGCCGGATTGGTCCGGTCGTAGATGATGCTCTCGTGGAAGTTGCCGTCTCCGATGTGGCCCAGGATCGAGGCGAATAGCCCCATGTCGTCCATCTCCTTCTTGCTGATCTCGATGAGCTCGGCCAGTCGGCTGAATGGCACGGCGACGTCCGTGCTCCCTGTGTTAATTACGTTAGTTAGCTAGTTTGTGACGAATCGGTAGGCAAGGAGAGGATGGAAAGGGGCAAGGAGGGAATGGAGATTTGTGCGGAGACGTACAAACTTCCTCGCCCTCTTTCCTGAGCGCCAGCATCGACCACAGGACCTCTTTCCGTGCCGACCACAGGAGCTTCTGCTCGCGCTCATCACGGGCGAACTCGAAATTGCTGCCGCCGTTGGCCTTCGTGATGCCCTTGACCCGGCCGATGTTGTCTTTGACGCTTGTCTTGGTCCCGGCGAACTTGAAGAACAACGTCGGCGCCTCCTTCCATACCCGCGGGGCTGTCGCGCCCCCGAGGTTGATCACCCTCATCTGCACATCGTCATGACCTCCATCGAGGCGACGGGGATCCCCGCCTGCATGATGCCCGCAGCGGCCGAGGCGGCGTCCCGCATCGTGGGAAAGCTGACAACGGCCACTGACGTTTCTTCGGGCACAATGGCGAGCTTGAGAGTAGCTGTGTTCGTCAGATTAGCTTCCATATTAGATCTAGCCGGGAGGGGCATGCACCTTCGGTGACCAGACCAAGTGTTCCTTCACTTCCTACGAAGATGCCGTTGAGATTGTATCCGGCGGAGCTTTTCCTCGGGCGCCGCCTTGTCTTGATGACTGTCCCATCAGCCAGCACTACGGTGAGATTGATGACCCAATCCTAGTGACTTGTTAGTTAGAATTCCGTCTCTCATCTTGGAACGAAATGCTCGAAACAGGCTGGCAAGATCCCCCAACACTGGGCTATATCTTGGCAACTCGCTCGAGAGGTCAAATCTAACGGGGGTAAGTAGACTACGATGGGCAGGTCGAACTACGGTCACAGGCGGCCGCATAGCTAGCTTACGGCAGCCAGGCAAGCCGCCCGGGGCTCATAACCCGGAGAACTAGCTCACCTTCATAGTGCCGTACCTAACGGCATTAGTGCCCGAGCAATTAGTCCCTACCATGCCGCCGATCTTGGCGCTCGGGCCTGGCAGCGGTTAGCGGACGAGTTCGAGCTCACCGCAGCCTGGGAGTGGGACGACAGGCATTTCTCCGCTTGATATGCACGTACCGGGGTCGATGGGAAAGAAGAGGCCACTGTCTAGCTGGCTGAGCTGCGTGTTGAGATCTTGCCACCCAATACTTGGTTGCACGATGACGTCCATGTCGCCCTTGTTTAATTGTATGATTTTATCCTAGGTTTCATTAGTAATAGCTTCCACTGCACTATCTCCATGCACGTGTGCACAAAGTTCGCCACCCTCAGGTGAACCGAGACATTCTCACCATGTATGCAAAGTCCACGCTGATACCACCGTACGGCGCTGAGAAGTGACCCTCCAGGCTGGAGCCCCCTGAGTAACCAATGATCGGGACATGGTATTTGTGGCAGATCCGCGCAATGACAGATACCTGTTCCGTCGACCGCGGATAAGCTACGGCTACGGGGAGGCCATCGGGGTTAACTGTCGACCATTCCGAGTAGCCATGTGCGTGAAGTTCATCCGCGTCGGTACTAATGATGTCTTCGTCCTCTCCCAGGGCTTTCAGTTCTTGTCGTATCTCGTTTAGCGCCTTGGAAAAACAGTCAATTCACCTTGTTCAAGACATTTCTAGTTGCATGCAGAACGGAAAAGACATCGGGTAGTTAACTCACCAGTTCCAATTCTTTTACGGAGGCATATCTGGGCCCTGATGTCTTTTCATCGAACAGAGATGCGGTACGTTTCGGGGAGCCATCCAGCGCAAACGCAGCCAGGCCAAACCCCACGGCCCCAGCGGAAGCTGCCAGGGCGAAAACAGAGCGCCCCGTCCATCTTGAAGCCTGCACTGAATTGACTATATTGGTGGCTCTCCCGGTGGAGGGTCCCTTCAAGGCCGTATTGGTAGACAATGTGCGCCGCCACCCGCCGATGAGGCGCCGAGTGGCATTGTTCGCCGACATTGACTTGGAGACGCCAGGTGTTACACAAAGCATGTGCAACTCTAGCACACAGGCGGTAGACTCTCTCGGTCCAAGACAATACCTCAACCAGATAATGAAAACGTGTTTTCTCTGTGATCTGGAAATGCAGGTTTCACCTCAAAGTCTGAGATTATTCTTGGCTGCTGTCATAGAAACAATAAGTTTGAGAATGACGTGATTACCAATTCTCGGATGTGGAATAACGCATTGTTGCCGAACGGACACCGGGCTGGAGTAGTGATAACCCAAAGAAGGAAAAGAATAACCGGAGACTGGCTACGATCCACCTAGCGGGGAATAAGTTTCTATACTACTCGTCGGACTGCACAGAAAAGGACCAAGCAGTTAGACCCAAGGAGTTGGGATCCGGTAGACGGAACCGGAACTGCTCTAGAAGGTGCATATATGTGATGGAACTCCATGTCGGAAGCCGTACTCTACACACGATGGAGACCCAGAAAAGAGGCATGAAACACGGCTCATTGGACGGCGTGTTTCTTCTACCAAGGAAGTCCAGGCCACAGACAATGGAAGAAAGTCGTTGTTCCTATGCTCCGCCACCGACAGACTAATGGCGTACTTCCCCAAATGCCGGGGCTTCTTGTTTCCACCTCAGGCTCGTGGGGGATGTAGCCAGTCGCGGGTGCTCGTGACCGGAAGTGGGACCAGACAGACCGACTAACCGTCGTGATGGGGCACAGGGGCGGGCAGCCGCCACGGGGCCATTATTCATGGAATGGCGAGCCTGCATAATGTCAAATATGTAAATTGAGAATGCGGAATGGGTGTGTCAGATGGAATCTTGTGACTAATGACGTGGACGGCGCGAGACGAGGCTTCTTGGACTCGACCCATATTATATTTCACGAGAAAGAACGTGGAAACAGAGCCCAATTTCTAGATGTGGCGCAAAGGCTGGCCATTCAGGGCTCAGTAGAAACGGCCCAGAATGCTGTATAGCAGTGGCTGGAATTAAAGTTGTTATGATGGCCCATCGAGCAACGGACGATTCTGCTGCAGAATAGCTTAGGTTCCCATTTCGGGCTCCTATAATACGTCTCCAATCTTTGCTGACGCGGGCCAGACGTTGAAACTTTGGGGCCCAGATACGTTATGCTGCATGAGTCCCCGACCGTTGAAGAACAACGAGAACTAATTTTTCATAGAATCGTGTCATCCATACGCATACCGTGGTCGAGAGGCTGAAGAGATGCAAGGGGACGAAGCATGGGGGTGCCGATCATTGGGGGTCAGTCGGCGCTGAAACCAAAGAGTCGCGTGAGGTTCTGGAAGAATTCCATATGTAGGTATCCTAACCCACGCCGGTCCCGAGTCTGGAGACGATGAAAACGACCTTCTGTCTAGGATGGACCAACAAGGGAATTCAAGAGAAAAGAGAAGGTGCACGTCGGCGACAGCCTCAGTTGGTACAAGACACGCCATGTATTTCTCAATTTGGCTGTAAGCCATCAAAGGGGCGTCATACTTGCGCCGGGCAAGTGCCAGACTCGCATGGCTGTCGACATAAAAAGAGAATTCAGCAGAGAGAGCTCCGAGCTCCGAGCTCCAGGGTGAGATTGACCCCAACCCAGTAAACTAATTCGGTCGGTCGGCCTCGGCGATTGGCTGACAGATAACGGTCAGGCAGCAAGCAAGTTCAGAGCCAAGGCTCTGCTTCACAATAGCTGTAGTTGTAATGTTGGTGTCTTGTCGCGATGGATTGCCATACCGACGTCCCGTCTGCACCTACGGGATGCCTGAATAGCACATTCCTCTTCTAACACTGCGTTAGTGTAACCAAGTAGTAATCATACTAGACTGTTTACTGCGTAGAATGCAACTCGAAAATATGAGTAAGTACTAACCTACCTACAGTCCATAGTATGAGATGTAAGGTGTATGTAAGTATAGTATGTACAGTACAATGTACCTACTAACTGTTGGAAATTGTGCAATACCTACCTTACAGAAGAGAACGATGACAGGGGTCCACTGTAGACTTCACCCCACAAGGAGCTAAAAGAGGAAAGAGGGGTTGAGGTCGGGAAGACGTGAAGTAGGTACCCTATTTATTATTATGGGGAGGGGTCCACCGAGGGGCACTCGGCATTGCTGCTCGGGTTCCAATTACGTTTGAACATATCACCAACGTAAGATACCTAAAGTATACATCATCATCGATAGATGCAGATAGAATACCTAGTTACATATCTTGGGATCCGAATATATAAAGCCTTATCTATGTAGGGACTAGGTAATTTACAATATATCAACCTTACAATACCTAGTATACATATCATATTTCCGTGATACGTACGTCCTTTCCAACACGGCATTGGAATACGTAGGTTCCCGGGTATGCTAGCACAGCATATCCAGTACCTATCGGGTTATATCATCATCCCACTTACTTACTACCTCAGCTATTACAACATGCAAGCCCCTGGACTTACGGGTAAGGCATCAAAAAGCAAACGCAGTAAAAAAAAAAAATCCATCATATTCTCCTCCTCTCTCTCCCTGCAAGGCTAACTCGAAGCATTTACACACGCATCCATCACTTTCTTCGCCGATTACACACACACCACACGGGGGCCGGTATCTTTCCTATTTGCCGCAGCGCACGACACGAGGCACCCGACCACCAGGGATGACGACGCAGGAGTAAGAAGCAAACATCCCTACTAGGTAGGTCGATGGGCCATATAGTAATCTCAGCTAAGTGTGATATATCACTCTTTTTTCATCGGCCGAGTGGCAGCTTGTCATGTTGTCAAGTCAGGTACCAATGCAGCCCGCGTGTATACATAGCTCTGTCTCTCTGTCTCTTTCCAGCTATCTACACACTACCCTGCCAAGGACCGACGCCTCATCTGTGATGAAAAATACCTAGACATACGCGCATGCGTACGTACATACATACATACGTACGTACATACATACATACGTACGTACATACATACATACATACATGGGAAGCGCATACATCTCATACACCCATCAGCCAGGTTCAGCCAGGTTCGGCCACGTGCTCAACGAGAGCTGGCTACATACATACCTTACCTTTCCAGTACCTACCTACAGTACAGCAGTTTCGACCCGCCAGGTGCATGCGCACATGCGATATACGAGTATAGCGTTGGTGCGAATAGCGTCATGGCCCAAGACGACAATTGGTGACCGAAGTTTGGATCCGGGCGGCGCCGTCGTTCATACATCGAGATGTATACCCAAACAATGGGGAACGGCGTGTATAAGGGGTTCCGGCCAACGAAGATGTTCCCGAGCAATAGTAAAATTTTAATGCCTACCTACCTACCCTTACCTTGATAGGTCGAACAAGTGTCTAACCCAGCATTTATTTCCTCGTTCGCCGACATCGTCTTTCTTAGCACGGCAAATTCCTCCCTTAACACCAAAGAGGTACACATACATAGGTAGATACCTACATCCCGATGCTGCTTTAATAGCGCGGAAGCACTTTCTGTTTACGTACGGTATACACAAGAAGGGGACAATATTCGAAACGCGGGATTAACAATGATAATTCCATCAATCAATTGGCGAACATCAACCTCCCGAGTAGCCCGAGCTGCCTAGGGGATGAATGAATGAATTGAATGAATGTACAACCCAACGGCTGCGCAGCGCTCCGAAACAAGCAATGGGCGAGTTTTTCGCTACGATACCGGTGAAGGGGGCTCGTAGGTGGACGAGGGAGGCTAACTAATGCGCGATAGAGTGCTTCGCCGCGCCTCCGTGGAAATGAGAAAATATTCGCACGCGCCGGTGAAGGGGCGAGGTTTTTTTTTATCAACGACACATCGAAAGGATCTAAGCAAGTAGGGAAGCAAGCAGGCATGCTTGCTTGTTTGCTTGCTTGCTCAACGTCTTTTTTTCTCGTCCTCCTCGTCTCCAACGCTGCCCGATCTGGACTGCTGCATGCGTTGGCGCGGCGCGGCGCGGCATGTTGGTGCTCGATGTAAGGGTAGTATGTAGGTCAAGTAAAGTAACTGACTTGACTCTGTAACCTTGCGAAGGGAGGACGACACCGAGATTTTTTTTATTTTCTTCTCGTTTGTCCTTTTGTGACCGACCAACCCCATTCCCTGTTAGCTGTAAGTTGTGCAGAACCGACCGACATACACCCCGGTCGTGGTCGCGACAAGTAACAGGCTTGCACGGAACCGTGGTTGACGAGGTGGTATGCTGTACCTAATAGTGACGCCTGGCTAGCCTGCTTCTTACCCGAGTGAATGAGGTGTTGTACTTACTTAGTTAATCAGTATGCCTCGCTTGCTTCTTGACCGACTGGGTCTGAATTGGATATTTCCTTCTCCGTGATTTGACTGTACTTTTATGACGAGCAGATTCCGCATACAGTAGTCGGTAGGCGGTCCCAAGAATCGTGCCATTCTGTATGACATGCGCTATGTCGAAACTAGATGTTGGAATATTCGCCTTGAGCCGCTCCAATCACCAACCTTCCACCGAGGGGTAGTTAGACATACCCCTCTTTATCTAGGTAGGTACTTGATGATGTTCTGTCGGGACGTATCTTGCATGGTTTACAGTATATCCATGCCGCTTTTTATCCTTACGTGGTAATATCTTGTTTATCTAGATATGATGAGGTTGTTGTTAAATGCAACGCTGTATATTATACCAAATCGACAGTTAGATTGAAGATCCAGTC
>NQIM01000671.1:0-15533 GCA_003426235.1 Xylaria polymorpha
AGTTGTTGTTGCTGTTGTTGCTGGGGCTGGGGCTGGGGCTGGTGTGCTTGGCGCGGAGAGCGGACNTNGGGATTGCCGGGCGGAGGAGCATATGATGGAGTCGAAGAAAGATTGGGTGGCTGTGGCGTGTTGGATTGCGGGGACGACGTGACGTATTGCGTTTGCGACAGAGGCGGCAGACACACCGGCTCGCCATAGGCGCTCGGCGCATGCTGTAAGGGCGCCAGGCGTGGAGGCTCGCCTGCGGTCGCGGCTTTGTGCCGGTGATCTGATGCCGGTGGCGTCGTGGAACGTGACGCGTGGAACTTCTTGATCGACGGCGTGCCGCGGAAGCCTGGCGCGTTGAGGCGCGGGTGGACGGCGCCGAGGGCGTATGGCTGAGGCTCTTCGATCTAGTAATCTAACTTAGCAAGCCTGTCGAGATCATCACGCTGTTCCGTTGTGAAGGTCACTTACGCCATCTGTCATCGTGCCGGACTGGAACGAGATCTTTTTCGGATTCTGATCCTTGAACCACTTTTCTAGTCCGTTGGCCCAAGCTGCCGCGAGTGGCCATGTATGCGAATACGCCCTTAGGATGCCGAGACTCCGTGCGTAGATCGTCCGACCCTCGGTTTGTGCCGCTTGTAGGTCGTTTCCCACATGCTGGACGTCCACTATTTGAAGTCTGTTAATACTGCTAAGCTCTGTCCATGGCGCTAAGAGTGCTTACGCTGAGGAAATTTGACCAAGTAGGAAGCTAATAAGCCACAACTGTATATGATGAAGGCCTAGAGACGCGAGTCAACAGGGGACTGAAGTTGTGGTTGCTATTAATCGTTACTTACGGCCATTTGGGAGCCCAGGCTCTCAATGGGCGTGCCATCTTCGAAGTGTGCATCAATCTGCTCGTATAGTACTCGGACATTGCAGAATAAGTCGTTGGACATGTTCTGGTAAAACCTAACCTCGGGGTTGGATGGGTCTCCTTGAGCATGACGTATCATCCTAGGGGGGAAAAATCTATCAATATTGACAATCGAGTATTTGGGCTGTCGTGAGAACTCACTCGCTCATGTACACCTTGCGCAGGACGATATGGCACAGACGCAGACAGCCCGTTAAACTGAGATAGGCCTAGATTCAAAGTAAGCTACATGCTCAAAATTTTCCTGCATAGTTAATCGACTTACTAAGTCTTCCTCGTAGTGCCTATAGCCACCGAGTAATATCCTTCCAAACGCATGCTCCGGAGGTAAGTCTCTTTCCCAGTCCCTCAGCCGGCGATTTAACTTGGCAAACTCGCTGTCTTCGTCCTGTGGCCGCCAATCTTTTTCATTGTGAAGTATCCGGCGTGCAATTATGCCCCAGAAGTTGTGTACTTGCATAAGGGAAGCAAGCAGAGGTCGTGGCCGGAGCGAGCAGAGACTGGGATCGGCGATAGCGGGTGGTGTACCCTCGAGAGCGGCACGCCTTTCGGGTATCCTGCCGGCCTCGAAATCTGATTCGTCGCAAGGAAGCAGCGCTGTGATATCGCTAGGCCCCAGAGATACGGGCTTGTATGGTCCGGAATGTAGATTATCTTGGCCTAGTTGTTCATGGTCAGACGGTCGACGATCTCGCAAACGAAGAGACTCCATACTCACTATGCAACATCCACTATTGTCGAGAATTTGTCGGTTAGCAACCTGGGCATTTCATTGCAAGACTGCAGAGTTAAGTAAGGGCTAGGGGGGCTGCCATCAACTAGTAATGCTAGAAATAATGGGTTCGCTTACAAATGTGCGCCTTGCCGCCTCTGCTCGTATCCTCTGTACGACATGCGACTTGCTTGTGATAGGACTGTAGGCTTCTTCGCGATGAAGTCTCATAAGGGCCGCCATTCTAAACGCTATACCTGCGCTTATCTTTTCACAACGTAAACAGATGTTCTTAAGGACCCGAAAGGCAGGCGGAACTCACGTAGCTCGTGTTTGATTTCCCAGACCCTTGTTCGGCAATGCTGAGCAAATAAAACGCCTGACACCTTTCTAACGTCGGTTCTAGGTAGATCTCGTTAATGGCGAGTCGTTGTGCCTTTTGCATGAATTCGTCCGCAGCCTTGAGTCCGTCGCCGTATGTCTTGATGAAATACTTGTTGAACCTGGCGCTGATGCAGAGTATGCTAAGCAGTAAGAAGACGCTCACGGACTCGGTGTTTTCTCTTAGGCCAGCAATAAACATCTTCTTTGGGATGAAGCCGATCTGGTAAAAGTGACGAATGAAGGTGTGGATTCCGTCGACTATCACGTCCATCTCGGGCAAGAGGTCCCATTCATTCGCCAGCCTCGGCGGCCGATAGTTGGAGAAAGCATCGAGGCTTAGACTCGGCGTCGAGGTCGGCTCTCTCTTCACCTTGACAATATCGAGTTTATTTTTCCTGTCGGCTCGCTGCCGAGGATGGCGGAACGCGCGATCTTGATCCAAATCCCCTCGACTCGGAAACGCACTGTGACAATATAGTCAGCGTTACCAAACAAGCCGCCTAGCCCACGACAGTGAGCATGATAAAAACAATTACCATTCTTCAGGCACGCCGGCTTCTCTACAGCCTTTGCATGGCGGGGCTTTGTCGTGTAGACACTTGCTGCGCAACCGACGACATCTATAACCAATAATCAGTCAGTGAGCCCGTGAGACAAGTGGGTTCGGGACGTGATCTACACGGCGGCAGATGCAACACTGTGGGTTCCATACCTTCGGCAGGCAATTGGGGCACGGCGCTTTACGGGCGGTGGCAGCGGATGTCCCACGGCACTCCCAGCTGGGGTGCCGGACATGGGAGGCGACATAGACATGGATGGAGAGACAACATTCGGGGAGGGAGTGTTTTCGAAGCCTGGCGACATGCTCATGGTGGGCAGTTGAGGCGGCAGGCAGACGGAAACTCGTCTCCTCCGGTGCTGTCAAGCAGAACGTCTTATTGGCAGCCGGGTTCGTGAAGTAGACGGATAGAGACAGCTACCTAGATAGATAAGTCGTGTAAGTCGCACGGGAGAACGGGTTCGTTCCACTACGGCGGCTCGGGGAGAATTAAGGTTGCCGTGAGAGAAGTGAGAGATGCCGCGACAGTCCCGGCAGCGATGCAGGCAGGCAGGCAGGCAAGCAGGCGTCTATGCCCCGGTGGGACACAGCGTCAGCTGTGGTCTGACTAATACCGATTCGTCGAACACACGTCCGAGAGAAAGGTTCTGGGTCCTCTCGATCTAATAATAAGCTTCTGTCGTATTGGCTGCGGAGATGACGATCGAAAGGCCGTCGAGCAAGGAGCCCAAGGAGACGGTACTGTACTGTAGCCTCTGACCGGTGAGTGGTATCTGGCAATAAGTTGTATGTGTAGATAGATAGAGGGTGTGTATATGGTCAATAGGTGATGTCCAGCAACAGTATGTGTATGTATGCCTTGTTACTTTCACCTGGTCCTGTCTTTCTCTTGTTGTTCCTTTCATTCCCTCCTACTTGCTTTCACACTGTTGATAATTCGAAATCGAGTGGAACGGCCCAAGGAGGTGCCGGTTCGGGGAGTGATATGACAATGCTGCACCCACCCCCTTCTACTAGTAATCTGCCATTACTACTCTAACCTTAGATCTAGCTGTACTGGGGCCAGTTAGTGCCAGTCGTTCAATCCAGCTAGCTAGGCGAAAACAAGACGGCGCGTGCGCGTGGCTGTACCTATTCTTTATTAACGACGACTTACTTATTGGTACAGCAGATACGGCTAGTCAGGAGCCTAATGTGCTGCAGATCGAGAATGTATGTATAAGGTATGTAGACAAAGCTGAAGGAGGGTAGTTTCAAGAGATGGGGTCGCGGGTGAGGGAAGAGTCGGCGTATATACTAGAAAATAGCAGAGATGAACAAACTCTTGTCGACGCTTGACTAATAGGTAGTAAACATTAAACTGACATTCAGAACTGTCAGGCCATCGAAACGAAGAGAGAACAGGGGTATCGTGAGCGGTCGCACTGGCTAACGTTGCGTATGCTGCTTCTCTTCTGATCCTGGATTGTGGATTGTGGGGGTGAGTGGGTGAGTGGGTAGGTATGATGGGTATGTAGGTAGTGTATTACCTATCGTAGACCTATCGTAGACTTAGTAGGTATTGAGATGGGCATGCATGGGCATGAGCATGAGCATGAGCGTATGCCGCCGCGGCGTACTTTCCACCATCGAATATATACAGTCACTTGAAGCAGAACATCCCATCTCACATCCCATCTATCTTGGCTACATGTTAGTCTATAGAAGCGGTCAGCGCCGGTACGTATACTAAGAATTGTCTATGTACTGTACCTACATAGGTACGGTATACTACATACTATGGTATTACCCGGTTGGCACGTACCTAATTCATGGCGCCTGCAGTTTCTAAGTACGCTACCAACCCAGCTACCACATGCGCGTCTTCTGTAAGATTTTGGAGATTTCAGGTGTATTGCCCGGAAGGATTGCGCCTTGGTACCGTAGGTACCTAGCTGTGCATGGCCATGCACAACGAGCCAACCGGACCCCGGATACTCTTGGCCTGGCATATTAAGAAGGTGGGTAGGTATAATAAGGACAGTACTGTACTAAGTATAATACGCCCTTGCAAAGTTGGCACCGAGGATGGTCCATCTCTCCATCTCAGCCGAGGACCTCCCTCCGCCTACCCATAACACTACTGGACAGTACAATACATGTAGCCTAGCGCAGTGTGCTCCAATTGTCGCCATCGCTTCTTACTAATAATTTCTGGTCACTCTCGACGGAGCCAAGATTACTGTGCGGAGCCTGGTTAGTGTACATACCGTAGTCGAAGATGGTATGTACCGGTATACGATACGTGAGTGTAGGGACACCCAAGACAGCACCGGCCAAGACGGATGAGTACAGTACGATCTCATGCGCCGCGATACGTGACAGGGTGTGATTTTCCTGGGCTCAATTTGCTGCAACGCCGGTGCGCCATTGGACACTGAGACGAGCAAGGTACTTAGTGTACGGGAAGAATATGTAGGGTCCCAGTCCTGGGTAATGCTAGAGAAAGAGAAAAAAAAGCTGGGACCGGGTGTTGGCAGCGATGATCCCTGAAATGGGTGACATCTTTTTATTCGCACGACAATCTCCTACCAACATTCGAAACCACCCTCCTTGGGTAGTTTAGGTAGGCACTTACTGTAGTCAAAGGGTATCTGTATGGCTGAATGGTACACTACTTATTGCTGATGATGGTTATGGGACGATATGTGCCGCAAATCATATCCTGCGACCCTCGTCTTCGGGACTATATACTGTACCATCGCTGCTAAAAAGCGCCGCATCGCCTGACAGCTGACGGAGTGTAAGAAACTCGAGGCGAGTCGCCCGAACCCGCCCTCAAGTCCTAGACTACTGCCTAGACTACTATCTACCTAGGTAGCCTCGTAAGATGCAGAGAAAACTTGTACAGCAGTCGGTTGTCTCGTGCAGTCAGACAAAAGCAAGGGTTCGTCCATCAACAGTATCTTGCTCAGATATGGCTCGCCCTGCGTCGTACGTCGTATGTCGCATGATGCAAGGCGAAATGCAAGCTGTTATGCCTCGTCTTACAGCAGTGCAGTACTGTAGCAGCAGTCCACACCACTATTTTATATCATAGGTATACAGGCGTCGTCGCGATGCTAGCTAACGATGTCTTACCGCATTACCCGTGCAAATTCGTATCGTCCAGTCAGGGGTCAAATCCGGGGATCATAGGGGGCGAAGTTAGGCCCGAGCTTTTNTTTTTTTTTACGCACTGCCCCCGGATTTTGACCCCTGACAGGACGATACGAATTTGCACGGGTAATGCGGTACTAGGTATCGATGTCTCATGTAATAGGAGGATACCCCAGACTCTAAACTACGCTACAGATACTTGCCTGTTCTTCAGCGTTTCAGGGCTTTCTTTAGCCAATGGTTGGCGAACAACAATTCAAAACAACAGAATCGCCACTAAACAAGGTTTTCGGTAATAACATGCACGATATAGGTATCTACAGCATACATGGGTCGAGCCTAGTGTATAGGTCAGGTAGGTAAGCTTAGGCGAGTTCGGTATTGTCTCGCACAGTTCCGTTCTCTCCACGTGGGATACCTGCCTGTTCACCTCGGTGGCGCCGTCTAGTATAAGATTAATATAATGCGACCTGATTTCTCTATTACGCTCTATGTACTTTGAGCAAAGCTCGTCCTTTTATTATTACCATACTCGTCTCGGCCAAAAAGGAAGCTTTCAGGCGGGCCAAGGTAGCTGGGGCGGACACCTCCCAAATTTATGATAATCTTCTGCACAATGACGCTTGGCGCTAGACCCCAGACGCGCAGTGTATATGCCCCTTCTTTCGCCACGTCCCACCGCGTCGTTGTGTTGTGGCCCGGATCGAGTCCCCATACCGAGTCGGCGACAGACTTGGCCCAGCCCACGGGTAGGTCTGGTCCGATGCTGTTAGGCACGAATCGCATGACCTGCGGCTGTGCCTGTGCCCCGCCTGCTGGAAATAGTGAGACTGCGAACTCTAGTGGTGACTTGTCCGAGAGATAGTTCTGTGTAGGCGAGAGATAGAGCGTCACATTAACTTTTGACACATTAGTGAATAGGTAAACGTCATACTCCAACGCAGGCGCTTTGGCAGGTGTCTGAGGAGGTGTTGTCTGTGGCCATAGCGTGACGCCCCCTAATGTTCTTCCATAGTTCTCAAGGACAAGGTACGTTATGTTTGAGGTTGTCGGGTTAGATGGGCTGTGTATGCGTTGATAGTTCGGAGCCTCGATGGCCACCGTCTTGTCAGATTCGACATATCCCGAAGCGAAGCTCGAAGGTATCTTTCGCAGATTCACCGGTACCTGGACGATGGGTGAGCTGAACCACGTGGCGAAGCCCTCTTTTCCACACCCTGCAGTGAATTTGATGTTAGCCATTGTGGTGTTAACGACCTGGGGCGCGGTCGACCAGTCAATTGACACGAGTACGCGCGAGTCTGTTCCGTTGCCCGGTCCAACCACTCCCTTGTTCTGTGACAGCTTCACCCAAGGCAGGTCAACTGTGGCTGACCAGTCACAATCCCTTGTGCCCCGAGAGAAAACATCAAACCAACGCGTCGCCGGTCCGTATGGGTCGAATGATGGAAGTACAAGAGTATTTCCCGAATTTCCGTGATACTTGTCATCACCAGGAATACTAGCATTAAGTCCTTCAACGGCAATACCGACGTTACCTGCGATAGAAGATACGGCGCTCTGGACGTATGACATCGCAGGCAGAACGTTACGCATTGGTTGTTGCCAGTAACCGTCGTATCCAAAATGTGTTTCTATATCTCATGTCAATTAAACGGACGAGCACCAGGGCCTCGCATACTTACGATCAAGCATATGTCTCCATTTTCCATCAAGAAGACTGTCCCATCTGGCTGTTAGTTGGCCATCGGCTTGGAAATGAGCCAGCACGTCAGTGATTATATCATTTGCCAAATTCCTGTGCTGGTTCGCATATACTGCGTTTTTCTCGGCGCCGATGTGGACTTGATGAATGATTTGACCTCCCAGAATCGGGTGCAAAACCATTTCGAAGAAGGCTGGATGATAGGCTTTGTCGAGCTTACCATAGACGGCCTCGGCATCGTTTACCAAAGTCCGCCATTGCTGAAGAATCGCATCACCTTCGTTGTAATTTACCACGGAGTAGACGTATGGCTCAACCAGCTCAAACTTTCTTCGTGCCGCGTACATACCATATCGCGTCATGATCTCCGTGATCTCTGCTGCCTGTTTCGGGCCGAACTCACGAGTCGTCCAAGCCGCAGTCCAATTTCTCACGTCACCTACTCCCCATTGCTTAATGTCGTAGGCCATGTCTAGGAAGTGGCTTATCGGAATCTCTAGGGGTTTCAGATCTCCAACATTGACAATCCAAATCCTATCAGCCCCGTGAGCGTAAGCCAGCTGCATCTGCTCGGCCGTCTTCTCTAGTTGAATAGTGTTGATCCACTTGTAGTTCCTCGTGTCTCCAACGTAGTCGAAATGATAATAGACGCCAGCGCCGCCTGCTCGCGTTTTCTCATTATCGATGGGGACTCTCCGCACATTGCCCCAGTTGTCATCGGCCCATAACAGAGTGATGTCATCAGGAATCGTAAGCCCGTTTTGAATGTACGACATCACCTCCTTGTACTGTAACACCTGTTGTTAGTTATCCCCGATTTTAGTGTAGTTGATACGTATTAACGAGGGCTCTCGTGATTCTACAGCATCGTTTACACTTATCATCTCTTAAAACGGCGAAAAAGGTGAGAAAGTAACTCACGAGACACCACATCTGGGGGGACGTTCGTCGCCTTGACACCCAGTACATCCTCAATGACGTTTCTTTGGCTGTGAACCACGGCCTCAAGCAAGCTGACGATAGCATCGACCCCAAGCCCTTCCAATGGCCGTGTCTCCACTGCCTCTCATTCCCATTGTCCACAAGCTATTGTTGGCATAGGGTTTTGCTCGCTGCGCGCCATAAACAAAGTACTCGTCAATCGTCTTGTTGTTTTGGTCGTATGCCCAAGGTCCAAGACCCTTGCTGGTGTAAAACGTGCCGAACTCATTCTGCGCACGCATCATCGGCTCCGTATGAGAGCTACCTAGCACGATCTCCCACGCATCCGCCAAGGGCTGGTTGGCTGGATCATCCACTTCCAGCATGGACCCCCAAATCGCTGGCCAGAGGTAGTTGGCGCGCAGTCGAAGGAGGAGTTCGAAGACGTTCGAGTAGAAGTGATGATTGTATCCGACCCCGTACGGCGTGTCCTTGTAATTTCCTTGTATCCAACCAGAGAGCCCCGGCTGCTCGTCGTTCAGGAAGATACCACGATATTTTACGGACGGAGGTCCCTGGACTTTTCTATTGGGTAGGATGAAGATCTCCTTGTTCTTCGCGATCGGAACATCCGCCCACCAGTACCAAGGGCTGACACCGATTTGCTCACTGATGTCGTAGAGACCAAAAATCACACCCCGAGGGTCGCTGCCCGCTATGATGACAGCCTTAGGACAGCCGCGGATCGGGTTTTCAATAATTTGGGTTACGAATGACTCCCATTTCCCTTCGATCTCATTTACGTGCAGCTTACCAGCCTTAACTAAATCATCGACTACCTTGGAGCGGCCGAGAGTTCCGGCGATGATCACTGTATCTTGAGCCGATGGGTCGATATATTCTGGGCCAGAAAAATATTGTGTGCCGTTCGTCTCGTACTACCAAAAGACATTGTTAGTTTCTCATTCCGGTTTGTGAAAGATATGGTAAGTAAATCGACATTCCTAACACAATCCTAAAGCGCGCAATGCCTGACTTTGAGCTTTATTTATATATAATTATGACTTACATGCGTATAGTTCGCAGCAACCGGTCGATATTCGTATGTAGCCGGCTTCGCCCTCTTCTCGCCATTGCTAAGCGTGAAATTGGTCCCCGTAACGCGACCAAAGTCTTTTGCTAGATCACCCGCTGCCCTAATCACACCCCAGTTGTCACCACTCGAAACGAGGATCTGGGGCTTCGATATTCTACCACCGGTGATCTGAAAAGCCTTCGGGGACTGTGTAAAGCTCACAAGGGGCTGCTGCCCGAGAGCTACGACGAGCGACGCCCAGACGGCTATCACTAGCCATAGGAACGATATCATGGAGTACAATTGCGTTAGCCAAATCTAGGCTTATAGAAGAGCAGTCGCGTGGCCGTGAGTGTCGAATCAGTGTGCCGAAATGTCCAATAGATGGTCCACCAGACGAGGTTTACGAAGTTGGCGAGCGCCTACATCGTCACTGACGGGGACAGGCGGATCATGGCCCCTTATATTGAACCAACAGGTTGGGAACAGGGCAATGAAGGGTTATGTTATGACCTCTCTACCTAGTCAGTCCCTTGATCCCTCAGGCGGTCGGCTGGACTGCGGGGACGTTCCCTCGGGCATCAAGAGAGCCAATTGCATGATGGGACCAGGCTCCACGATAGAAAGATACGTGCGTATATTGATTATAAAATGAGATCAGGGATATGAACCGACATTGGTCTTCGGAGAGTATTACGACGTTCTCCGCACCAGGTCGCATGGAAGAGTTGGGGAAGGTCGTGTTGAGTGGAACCCGAGAGCTAGATGCCGGGTAATATGGGCTGGGCAGGTTCCGCCGAGGCTGGGGAACAGGTGGAAAGTGCGACTATGGCTTGCGTATCGAGATACATAGGATACTGCGGGGTGTGCGTTTGCGTGCCGGTGAGGCGGTAGCTATCCCGTGAAGCCGATTAGCTTACCGACCGCGATGTGTAATATATCACCCGCCTTGGCTCATGCACTCAGGTACAAAGGCAACCGAATAGGTAAGCCCCCTGAGTTGAGGTTAGTTTAGTCTTACGGGGTGGAGCAAGTAGCACAACCGCAATTATACACAACATCATCGTCCTACATCATTTCCGTGGGGTGAAGGTGCCACCGCACGTTGCATTTAGCCGAGAGCAATAGCAACTTCCAACTGCCCACCTAAAGCTAGAAAACTGGGAGGGTCGCAAGTTGTCAGACGATCAAGCCAACTTGGGAATGAAATGAGCCGAAAGTAAGTGAGCATGCTAGTAGTAGTCAATTCGACCATCGAATAGAAGCCAACTTCTCTCTCAGCTTTAGACGACTGTCCCCAATCATAGTCGTCCTGTACCACCACCTTCAGGGTTGTGTAAAGACTTCGAGGGTGTTACAAAATCGAATTCTGGTCGGCTAGGTGATGAGAAGGACTACCTAAGCAATGAGGCTGGCTTATATAGACAACTACCTAGACTACAAAGCCATAAACTCTTGGGGTAGCAACACTACTACGCGAAAAAATAGACAAGCAGTTTACTCATATCTAGTCAGCCATCTTCCTTCGTCATTACTCATACTACGGATGGAATTGTGTTGGAACGCTGATGATATAGTACGGGCGAATTTACACCCTCCATTTAGAGAGCCACACAGGCGGGGAAGGGCGAGTCTCCAATATCGCACGAAGCTAATAGCAAGTAAAACATAACAAAAACGAGATGCTACATTTTCCATTATTCTATTCGGGTATCTTAAGCATGTGCGCCAACATTTTCCCTCAGCCCCTTCGTCCGCAACGTGAGCTTGACAGCCCCCTCATCGAACGGCAGACGCACGGGCGATTGCTGTCGTTGTTGTCTACCTAGAGCACCAACGCTGCTCTGTCGAGAATGATCTCCGCTGCCGGGGCTATTCTCCCGGCCGAGCGCACGATTCAGCGTTTCTCTCTGCTTCCCGCTCAAAATCTCGCTGTCCATGCTGCCACGACGACTACCGCCAGCGCTACTGGCTCCGTCATCGGTGCTGGCAAGCGAACTACCTATTCCAACTCTTCCTTTCATTCGTCCAGCCCATAAGCCCCGAATACCACCACGCTTTCGTTCCGGTACCTCGTCACTACCCGCGCTGCAGACGTACAGGAGATATTTTAGATTCGGTAGAGTGTGCCGAATATCAACAATCTTGAGCCCAGCCGACACGCAGAGAGCCTCAATGTCCTTGTTTAGTAAGAACCAGCCGTAATCAAATCGATACTGTGCTGTAGCACCACCTCGTAGAAACAAGGGGAAGTCGCGCTGGGATTCGGGGAGGAGAGAGATATTATCGCGGATACTGCTACGTGAGCCAAAGGGCGTTATTGGATATGAGAGCGGCACAGATAGATAGAATTGCAGCGAATAAGTCAGCTGCGCGACGTGGCCCAGAGCTGCCGAGAGAGAGTCCTCGGTGGATGACGACGAGGTCGGATCGTAGTCGGAGTTTGGTAGCGATATACCGCAGATGCTGAAAGAAAGAGGTGCACCCGAGGGAGAAGGAGTAATAGGGAATATATGTGCAAGGTCCTCACATATGCGGCGTCGTTGACCATGGATGCTCTCGCGCGTAGTCGCGATTAGAGCTTGCGAAGCTGGTAATTTGGATTGCGCATGTTCAACATGGTCCCCGGCTCTTGACTGTGCAGAACGCCCCTCTTTAATAGCATCGCGGCGAGCTTGGATAGATGTTTTGAGATCATCTAGTCGTGTCTGAGCTGCGCGGAGAGCGCGCTTCTGGGTTGAGAGGTACTTGGAGGCAAGGCGGGCGGACTCCTGGGCTCGTGGGACTCTATCGTCTGGCGTGCGTTCAAGCAAGGAGTTGATTTGGGCGGTCAGGGCTTCGCGAGTAGCTAGAGCATCCTGAATGGAGTTGTTTAAATTGGCTAGCTTCATAAGCACATTGTAGGAGCAGCTTGGGAGCGGCAAAGTCTGCTTCGGCTCGGGGCGTTTGCTTCCAAGGTCCAGCGAGTACATGCCATCTTCAAGGTGGAAGATAAGACAATTGGGCGGGAAGTGGTGATTTCGCAGGCTACTCAGATAGTGTAGTGAGCGAAGGTCGATGTCTTGGGACAACAACAGGCTCCACGAGTCGCGTCGTTTAGCCCATAGCCGTATCTTGACCCCTGAAAGGCGCGTGACGGATGGACCGGCGCTCGACAGGTCAAAGAATCGGAAGTTGAAATTCATCGATCGCTGGCCGGTTTCACTGATATAGACCGGGTCCGCATCTCCGTCGCAATGCAGCGAAAAGAACACGTCGGCAGCCCTACTCTCAACGGTGTACTCTAGTTGCTTATGTCGGGTGACCGGGGTGGTATTGGCGAGGGTTGTGCTGCGCCTGCGAGCATTGGGACGCGGTCGCAGGCTCTCGGAGGAGTGGGCATGGTGAAGCTGGTGTGGGTGTTGGAGATGGGCTTCCTGTGGCCGGCTGGACGGGAGATCGGCGTCGAGGTCGTCGGAGGCGCGGCCTTGCGGTTTGGTAAAGCTTAGATTACGCAGGTAAATTCCATGAAGATGCCGCAAACGCCGGTTTTGTGACAGCATCTTTATTTCCTCTGTGGCGACTAGCTACCGGTGCTGCTACTAGTCCTGCTGCTGCTGCTGCTGCTGCTGCTGCTGCTCCGCAGACAGCGGGCACGTGAATAATAAGATCATGAGTGATGCTGTTGCGCGACAGTACCTAGCATCGGGTTCTGTACTTAATGATGACGACGGGCATTGACAACGGACCCCAGTCCGACCACGCCTCGGATATGCTGCCTACCTTAGTAGATCAATATTGCATTATAGAGAATATGCTTCTAGAAAGACCGGGGTTGAGATAACGGGGATCATAGTTTCCAAGGTGGACAGAACAACGGGTGGCTAAATGCTTAGATAGCGAAGGAAGGTCTCAAGGCCGTTCTGTTTTATTAACCCACGTTCAATTTACTATGATTATAGGATAACAAGCATACGGGCGGGTGCAGCTCAGCTGTATTGCTGTTTCTTGGTGGTCCAAGTGGTCTAGGCCTAAGCGGAGGGTTGGCGTACGACATGTGAGCACTGAAGTCTACTGTTACGGGTCTCCCTACAAGTGCGACGTAACCTGCTGTCATCACAACACCTAGTTACATCTATTACATATCTACCAATAAGGGAGTGATTGGTAATGTGGCGTCACTATCGTGCAGGTAACATAGTGAGTTTTGAGCAATCCCAGGCTGAGTGAGACACAAGGTTGGTTCTAATAAGACAAGTTATCACTTATCTATAGTCCTTCATACAAGTCACATGAGGATCTTAAAGATGTCAGATGTGGCTTTAAACCGGCATTTGTCATTACGCTAGCGGTTTTTGGAGCTTTCAGTCGAGTCTGATAAGAAAGAATGGACTTGTTTCTCTCCGCAGCTAGGGTTCCTCGCTTCTCGTCTTAAAAGTGTCTACTTGTCAATTCATAAAAAGCGTAGATGTAGAGAAAATAGGCATTGCCGGTTTATTTCCGACGATCTCATACCCCCGTGGTCTCATTTGACACATTACTATTCTTACTCCTCTTCCGGACACGTACTGACTTCATCTTTCGCGGACTACTTTCTGCCTTGATGCGTCTCCTCAGCTTCGCGCTACATCGAGACGAATGTCAGACAAGAACAACTCACTATAGGGCTCGTAATCTTCGGCTTACATTTTATGCAGATGCTTTGTTTGTTCTTCTTGCGGCACAGCTTGCCACTCCGCCAAGTCTCTCATGCGGATGAGATTATCAAGCTCAAGGGCAGGTAGCATCTTGGTATCCCCAGCTGATGAACTAATAATGGACCACGATGACACTGAAACTCGGGATGTAAATCCACCGAGAAGCTTTGTTGCAGCATATAGTGAATTATCGAGCTTGTTGAGCCGTGTAAAAGATGGGTGGTCCTCTATCTGGCCTACTACGAGCTGTTCGTGTGCTTGAACATGGTAACAGTATCTCTCGAGTGGTGTTAAACTCTGCGGCGAGTAATCCTCGTTCGTTGGGGAAACAAGTTGAGCCCTTTGAATTGTCGATAGCGATAGGCCTTTGCATGGCTTAGGTTCTAGCTCAGAATCTCGAGCAGGCTTCGCTGTCGATGTGTCCGAAGAGGGCTGCCATGAAATTTCTTCATCCGGAGACCTGTCACTAATCAGTAATGCATAAGGAAGAAAAGAGAAGGTGTCCCACAGCGTCAGCCAGTCGTCACTCAGGCTAATAGTTGATTCGCTCGGCGTTGAATCTCTACGGAAAGCAGCCGACAATCCCTCTCCAATACCTTTGTAGTCGATGTCACTGGGCCCTTCCATGTATACTGAGAATGGAGAATAAGATGTGAAGCTAAAATTAAGAATAGAACAAAGCCAGAGAGGTGGGAATGAGGGTTCGTGGTTTACACAGTCAGATGGAGATGGTAGCTATAATATAGCAATACCCTAGAAAATCTCAGATTCGATCCGCGAACCAGTTGCCTCCCATGTCTCGCCAACCGTCTCGACAGTATTCTGGATACTGTATTCAGAACCATGGGCCCGGGACAGGAGCCCGGTGACATGGAACCGCGCTAGTCGAGAGGGATTTGGGTAAGACCCCGGCAAAATTGTGTGTCATCGTTCCATTTGTGATGCGGTGTGCGTATATTTATTGAAATGCTGCGTCTGTAAAGTACCTACAACCTATCACGGCGTGGTGTGGGTGTGGTCGCTCAAATCTCCTGGGACCCGACGGTTTGGTACCCCCTGCTAGGTGCGGTAGGGAGGGCGCGCTACCATCCCGTGGCGTTGGGCGAAGCTAAGTGTCTACGGTAAGTACACTAGGTACCTAAACCCACCCATTACACGTGTGGTGATTGAAGTACCACGCTGCGAGGCGCGTAATCTACAGCACACATTAGGGCACATATGAGTTGAGTAGTATGTAATACTTGTATTGGGGGGGAGCGTGAGCCTTTTCGGCTAGCTTTCGCGGCGAGGCCAGTGCGTGTGCGAGATCACTATCCCTATCCTGTAGATTATAGCGGCGAATACGGCGTATATGTAGAAAGGCCTCGAAAGCTACCTAGGTAGCCTAAGTGCCCAGCTAACCAAAATGCAGAAACCAAAATAGCTAAACCAGCTAACTAAACCACCTAACTTAACA
>NQIM01000672.1:0-15513 GCA_003426235.1 Xylaria polymorpha
TTAGCTCGAAGCCACCACACGGCTTAAGTGTAACCGCTGGCTCACCATATGGAGCTGAACGTTGACAACTTCTTCAACAGTGGGCTCTTCAGGTGGCTTGGGAACATCCTAGGTGTGAGGTATGTAGGCCCTAGTTTCCCCATGAGTGTTGCCACTGTCATTTATGGAGAATTCTGTATCCGGCGGATACTGGCCAGGCAGTATCATCGATAGCCCCCTTTCCATCCCGCCCAGGAGCTCGTCTGCGATTGCATATTGGAAGGCCGTGGACGCGACGAATAGCCGTGAACCGCAGACAAAGTCCTTTCCCCTAGGCGAAGAATGAACATAATAACCCATCATCGCTGTAATGTCAAAGAGAGCGATTGGTGGTCGCTTGAAAATTTCGTTCGCTAATTAAAGATTTTAGGTTCGAGGGATCGACATAACGCCGCACCACCACAACCCCGAAGAAGGCCTCGAGAATCTATATCTCGATGTCGACGATCTTAATATGTCGTAAGGCTTCTAATGTCTGAGTGGGGGATGATCTAACATGAAGTCCAGATTCCAGTTTTCCTCGAACCATTTCGACCTCGTTAATAGTAGATTGGTAGCCGGTGGCATCAATACGGAACGATGGACCGGATACATTCGTGATATATTTCGAAGCCTCCGACCTGGAGGCTGGGTTCAAATGGTTGAAATCGATTTCAATGCACAGTCAGATAATGGTGCTCTGGCGGATAGTAAGCTTCGCTCGAGTACGTGCTGCCATGGAGCCTCGAGCTTATACAAGTCTGACAGATTCGGCCCTTCGCCAGTGGTCACAGACGTATCTCTTTGCCATGGAACAATGCAAAAATCCGAGGGCGCCACGTCGACTTGGCGGCTGGCTTAGAAACGCCGGGTTCACGGACGTAGACGAGAGAATGATCCCTTTGCCGATGTGTGCTTGGTCGGACAGTAAGAGCCTCCGTCGTCGAGTGAAGTCCAGCATTGACGAGAGCGGCTATTGCAGATCAAAGGGACTATGATATCGGTGCCGCAAACCAGGAGAACGTTCGGATGTTGTTGTCTTCCGTGGCAATATACCCGTTCACTCATTATCTTAGGTACGTCTCCTCCAAGGTTATGCTGCGCCGAGCAAGGGTAATGTTGACGGTCATCCCAGCATGTCAATCACTGAATTTCACGTTTTGGTAGCAAAAGCGAGAACAGAAGCTGCCAACCCGGCGCTCAAGGTATAATCCTGGATTCTCCTCGATATTATTATTTGGATGGCCGGACTGCTGACAAACCACGGCGCCTTAATTAGCCATACTTCCCATTGTGAGTGCCATTTCCATTAGACATGAATCGTGCTGGTCTCAAGATGTTTCTGACTGCTCGTTTGAAGATATGTTTGTGTGGGTAAAAAGCCCCGTCGATAGAGGTGCTGGACAGCGGAATTCGGGGTACCGATAGGTTATCTGAAATGGATACTTGCGCCTTGTCGTTGGTGTTTTGTCGCTTGAACTAGGAAGGCATATTACCTGATCTTGGGTACCAAGAAACGAGACGGGTTGGTATCGATGTGTGTCTCCGCGTCTAAGCCTACTGGATGCGCGTTCAGCCGCAAAAGTCGACGTGTTAAGCAATGCGCGAAGCCAGCAAGATACCCTGGATCTGCAATGTTGTCGAAAGGAACGGCTAGGGCGCGTTTGTGTGATTTGATCACAGAGCAAGGCAAATGACTTTCGGTAAACTAACGAGTTGTTACGGAATACAACGGGAAATAGGGGAAATGAGGTCTGCTTAAGGTTTCTGCCAGACTTTAATTACAGTCCCGAGGATAGGGTAACGAATCAGAAGCATTGATCGTTGTTTGAACTCCTCTCGCAATGTGACCATTCAAAGACCCGTGCCAGCTGACTGGGCCGTCACCATCCAGGCTGTCAGACCGGGCGGGTTCTCGTATATGAACTTGACGACAACGGGAAAGGTTTGGATGCACATTTGTGAAGACGGTCAGTCAGTCGGGCCCAAGGCCTTCTCCTGCTTGATGGGATCACCGTCATGAACTCTACGATTAGGCTGCTCGTCTGCTTCCACGTGGCTGTCAATGGGTTGGGTTTCAGGCTGAATGATGTGGCAGTGGTTTGCTGCGGGCTCCTCGGCCACTGGAGTGGTGCTGGTGCCCTTACTGGACTTGGCTGCTCCTTGACTACTACTCCACGGGACCAATCAGGCAGCGGACAAGAGGACCAAGGAGACATCTCGCCACCTGTCTCGAGGGCGCCCGTGTAACCCAAGATAGCCGCCGAGGTGACCCAGTCGAAATTAGAGGTCGATGATTACTGTCCAGAGCGGCGTATCCGTGGACAGTAGCTAAGATGGAAAGCCTGCCCGGGTACATGTGGGCCAACCGCCAACCGCGGAACTGCACTTGCATTCCGACCCTTGCTGTGACGGCATTAAGTCGCTGGCTGTTTTCATCAGGTGATTTGTATTTGTTTTCTGTACATTCTCCCGTGTTTTTTCTTCCAATGTTATCGTGATGATGCTACGTCGAGCGTGTGTCTTAACGCCGTGTCAGTGAGCGGAGGATACGGCTTGACGCGATGTGATGGCAGGCTTGCGGCTTGCAGCTTGTTCTCGATCTCGCTCAAATTGGCTCTGTAACCTGTGTTTTTGCTGCTGTCAATGTGTGGCAGTAGGATAGAGAATGCTGGCAGGCCTAATTTCAAGGCGAACTCTGCGATGCGAGTTCATGCACCAACGATGCCCAAATCAAGCCTTGTGCCAAGGCGATAGCATTCCGCTGTGTTGCAGGCTATTGACGAATCAAAATCAAGCAATATGGCTCAAACAGGCAAAGAAAGAGAAGAGAGGGCAGTGATCGATGGTTGCTCTTCGCGTACCTGGTATTATTACCTAGGTAGGTAGGTACATTATGTATACTACAGTCTATGGGTACCTACCCACCTAGGTACTAAGATTAGGTACTTAGGTAGGTAGGTAACCTCAGTGCTTTAGGTACCTTGTAGTAGCTCGACCATCGAAGGAAATGAATACCTCAGGTAACCTACATGCAGTCTTCTAGCACCTGCCACATGCAATGAAGTATGTAGGTACAGACATGTAGTCCCTACCTACATGTAGGTAAGTAAGTGCTCGCTCCATAATAATTACATACATACTAGGTACATATGTATGCTTGCTTATAGAATACAACCTTAGTATTTACGAATATACCTGGAGGTAGGGGCATACATAATACCTACATATACATATCTAGGTACATGTAGGTACTTGCTGGGGCATGTCAAGTTGAAGTACTTAGGTATGTAATATATCAAGTTAATTTCCTCTTGTTTGTCGACATGCTTTCTCAAGGTAGGTATATATAGGTAGGTTAGGTAGGGAGTAGAAGTAAAGCATTACAGGTCTATCTATCTACAGCATTGACCTTCGGGCTTCTATTAGCAGGACTATACATACATACAGGTACGGTCGGCACCGTGCCTAGCCGTACTAGTGTGCCGCTCGCTTATCCCCTTGGGGAAAGACCCCATGTTATTTGCCAGCCGGGGCAAGAGGATATCCCGGCGGTGCTGGTGCTTTTCATTGGTCAATGGAGCGCTACGGTCCAGTTGTACCGGTAATATCTCAAGCTTCAAATTTCATCGAACTCCTCCCCAAGCTAGGGCTACCACCCCGGTCGAGCCATGTTTAAGTAACAAACCACAGCAAACCACAGCGACCACCAGCCTCAACCACTCCCGTCCGAACTTCATCGCCATAATCACAATGTCCCACCCCAGCATGCGGTTGGCAACCAACCTGCTCCGCTCTCGGGCCAGCGGGCTATCCTTTTCCAGAACGCCCGTCCTCGCCTTCGCACGCAGTTACAGCGACGCGCCGGCACCGCCTCTGCTGCAGAAACTCAAGGCAGATCTAAAGGCGGCGATGCGCGCAAAGGATGTTGCGCGATTATCTGTATTGCGTGCCGCACTATCCGCGACGCTGAACGCATCGAAGACATCGTCACCCATCACGACCGACGCCGCGCTGGTGGCGCTGCTCCGCAAGCAGGGCCGGGGCTGTGCTGAAGCTCGAGACGAGTTTGCGGCCGCGGGTCGCTACGACCTAGCCGCCAAGGAAGAGGCACAGATCACCGTGTTAGATGAGTATGTGGCTGGCAGTGGCGTGGAGGAGCTGAGCAGAGATCAGATCCGAGCCGTCGTGGGGGACGTTGTGGCTGGGCTGAGCGAGAAGCCGAAGTTGGGTGATTTAATGAAGACGCTCCTAGCGCCTGGCGGACCACTGGACGGCAAGAATGTTGAGAAGGCGGAGCTTGCACGGGTTGTAAAGGAGGTTACTGGTGCGTAGGGACGCCTCCTATAAGTCTCCTGAGAGAATATGGGATGGAAAGAAGCGACCTCCTCCTGGCGGAGATCCCATCTATACTCCGCTACATGATAACGACTCCTAACCCTGAGGCTGAAAGTCGCCTTTTACTCGCCAGCTACATGGTGGAGGCGAAGTAGGGAAACGAACTTTGTACAATACCTGACCCCTAAGACTGACGGTAAACCTGTATGCATATGTACAATGTCATAAATCACCAATTAGCGTTTATATGGGAAAGGCGTTTCACAGCAATAATACATGGAATGATCTTCGCTCTGATAAGTTACACTTCTAATTCTATTTCTTACATATTACTTGGGTTCGCATTGGCTCTGGCACTGATTTAATATCACACGGAGAGTTTTACCATGACACTATAGTGGGTATTACATATGGCCCGTGGTGAAATTGAAAAAAAGGGTATGAGAGATGAGTGTTATGTATTCATCAAATAGGGGGTATAATCTATATTCACAATGTAGTGCTATTCTCTTGTCTCACCTTTGCACAAGTCGTGATACATTCAGCGTTGCAATAAACTAAAATTTCAAGGCTTCAATAGACACAATTATTCTTCGTGTCACGAGCCGATATCCTCGTCAGTTCGTAATCCAGCATACTCAGTTCCTTGGTTGGCCGTGGCTAATCTAGCACATAAACTCAGCAGCACTACTGTCTCCGTCGCCGCGTAATGATTTAGAGCATCCAGTAGGATCTGCAGATGTCGGCTGAAATTGGTCTCCCACTTCTTAATGATCTCAAACAGATTACTAATGCGACCCTCGTCATCTTGAACCTGACTGTTCGAGGCACTATCGCTCGATGATTTCTGGGACTTTGCCGTCTGGAATCGTGCCCATTGTTTTTTGGACATATTCGGCGGCTTGATAGGGCCAATAAGGTCTGGATCAGCTTTTTCCAGTTCCCGAGAGAGCCAATTAGTATAGGCAGCGAACACGGTGCAGGTTTGCATTAGCTTTGAGTGAATCTAATGACGGTTAGCGTACAGAATAATTAGGAGTTCACAACAAAGCGTACTCTTATCAGCTTGCCATTCGTTAGCATACAACCCTTGAGGCAAGTATCCAAGAAATCCACATGGTCTTGCATCAATTCGTCAACTGTCCGGTCTGGCTTCCCGGAGCCGTCTGAGCTGCCGTCTTTAGCTTTTAATCTCGACATAAGAGACTGCCAATTCGGCTCGATGACTTCCAGGGTGCAGAAGTAGAGTAGTTGCTGAACGAACACAACCATTCGCGCTCTCAATGTCCACACTCGCCTTTTCCAAATCTCCAGTTTCCTGACCGACGACTTGTGGCTCCACACAATACCAGTATTGTGAGTTTGCCAAGTCGTAGATAATTGGGATTCCAGATATTTCAGTGACAATAGATAGCGAAAAAGTGCTTGGTATCGCCAGACAGTCTTGCGACTTATGACAAGAGATACAGGAAATGGCACCTGGTAATCTATTTGTAATGACGTAAACCCGACTGCGTTCTTGTCATTTTCAACGGGTTGGTTGCTAAGGGGCTGTAATGACTCCCCTTGCTCGATTCCGGTAATATTTACAACCCTCTGTAACATCTTGATGAGGCTGACTTCGTTCATTTCAACGTGAACATCCTCTCTGAACGGATCTAAGGAGACTATACTTCCAGGCTGGTGAAGGACAAGATCAAGGAGTGACTGCAGTTTGGCCGTGTTGACAGATTTGAGGGGTTTGCGCAACTCTGACGCACTCAGCTCCATAAAGTAGGTGAAGTAGTCAGATGGGTCAAGGAAGAAGTAATGTTTTAAGGACCGTAGCCTTGCTGGAAGGGCATGAGTGGTTAATAGGAGTTTCATAAGCGACTCATTCGCATAAGCGTAAGCGTTATTGACATTGTCGAGAAATCGGGGGTCGTCAAATGACGTAGGCACATCTCGAGTTACCTTGCTAATATCTACGCCTCCACATTCTCGCACGACGTTAAGATATTTACCGGCAAGTAGGACCTTATCTTTGACATCTTGGAGTTGAGGGGGGATGTTTTGTTTCTGTATCATGTATCTTCTTTCCCAATAATCATCCGTGTAGTCTTGTTCCAGCATATCGCGTCGTATGCTCTTCTGCTCTTTGATTAAAAACTCGGAATGCGGATCTTTGATTTCGCCATGATGAAGCCATTCATTCAGCATAGCCATGTAGGGTCGACTTGCGTCTCGTAAGAGGGAGGTAAGCAATGCTCTGGCAGCTGGGTCTCCAGACATGGATTCCAGCCTCTTTGTTATCAGCTCAATGACTACACCACCCTTGCAGATTTTTTTCCCGGTCATGTTGCCTGGCACAAGATCACCGCCTCGCTTTAGATTTTCTATGATATTGTCAAAGTCTTCAGCGCCAGATTCTTCTTCACTCTCGACATCCAAAAGTGCGTTTCTCTTGAGCAGATCCGAGGCCAAGGCATAGAGTTGGGACATCATCTGGCTAGTAGGAAGTGTGTGAACATGAAGAAGGTGTAGAGTAAATGTTTCATTTGTCAGGAATTGGGTTTCGAGCTGAGCGACCATGACCAAATAATCGTGCAGAAACTTCCGTATTGCGGCACAGAGAGCATGATTGACGATGCCAAACTCTTCCCGACTTTGTACATCGACAAACATCTCGAGAGCAGAGTGATGAGTAGCCATTTGAAGCATTGATAACGTCAAATCCTGTAAACTTGGATCAAGGCCTGGTAATATCTTGAAGGTTGGTCCCTGTAGTCGATCTCGCTCGTCACTAGGGTTATATCCGTACGAGTAGCGAATGTATTGCCCCTCATACCCCATGAAAACGAAGAGCAGATCCTCTATCATACCCGCCTCCTGCGCTTCCAAGGACAACTCGTGGAGGGGTAGGGGCTGTTGTGAGGGGGGGGCCTCCGAAGCTAACGGCGGTATTGATATGCGAATCGCGAGGGGAGCCGTGGAATGTGTCGTGAGGGTTGCTACAGGGTCCCAAGCTGTTGACAATGCACATAGTTAGCTAGGTCCGCCACACAGAGCATGGTGTGGTCGGCCTCACCGGATAACGGTTCTAGCTTCGTCTCCTTGGGCTTCGTGTCGGGCTGCCGCGACTTGGGAGCTTCCTTCGGCCTCCATCTCTCCCTCTCTGGCTGGACAGGTTCCTTTGGGCGCCTCTCGGGACTCTTTGTCCTGCTAATGAGCTTCTCTCTCGTTGTCACGGTCAATCGCTCGGTCCTCCGCTCTTCCACTATTCGACTGGCAGGCCGCAGATTTCCTGATGCTGACCGTTTATGGGGTGGGTTGGTGAAGCCGGCCTGGGGTGAACGGCCGGTTCGTGAATCGCGTGAATCGGCTGATGCGCGCGCAGTGCCTGAGAAGGCGGCGCCAGTGCGTGGTCTCGGATTACCGTCACTGTCAGTTCCATTGGAGCGCCGGTCTGCATAACTAGAGAGCCTTGAAGACATTATGAAAATAGCAGAGCGGTAGCGACATCGGGCTTCCGGCGTTTTGGAGCGTTGTGGGCGACTATCATATACATAAAGTTTACGACAGCATCAGGTAGGATGCGTATTGAATGGGATACAACATCGATAACACGATAACACGTCGCGTACCTACATACCTGCTGTACATGTATGTATGTACCTAGCTACCTACCGTAGGTGAATACCTAGTCGCGCCTGCTTAGTGGTGGGTTGCAGCTTGTCCCTAGGGCATCGTAGTCACCTAAAATATATAGGTACCTAGGTAGGTACTGTACAAGCAGAGGTACCGACCCCGCTGTAATGCTGTGCCTGGGAGAGAAGTATCCAACGGGCTGCAAGGAGGAGGCCGGAGCTTCGTAAACACCGTCGCAGCCTTGAGCTTGGTAGCTCTATCCTGATACGTTTCTCAGAATACCAATACTGGCCAAACGACTCAACCTTCTTTCTCTACTATTTACGCCGAATCGTCCTTCATCTACGAACCCAAGTCACCATACTTTCCGTGTCAGATCCCTCTAATTAACCAAACAACTACTCTCTTACCAACACCCCCCCATAAACCGCCACAATGTTTATGGCAAGATCTGAATACGGTAAGCGGTGCCGCTCTCTCATCAAACACGACTGCATGGTGTGATCTTTGGAGCTTGTAGAATTGCTAACACCGGGTTCAATAGATCGCGGCATTAAGTACGTGCGGACTTCACACTCCCGCAAACTCCCAAAGCCTGCACCACTACCACCATCTATCATTTACTCCTCGTGCTAACCATCGCAACCGTTTACAGCACCTTCTCGCCAGAGGGTCGTTTGTTCCAGGTCGAATACTCCCTAGAGGCAATAAAGCTCGGTTCGACAGCGATCGGCGTAGCGACATCGGAGGGTGTGGTGCTGGGTGTAGAGAAGCGGGTGACGTCGACGCTCCTGGAGACATCATCAGTCGAAAAGATTGTCGAGATCGACCGGCACATCGGGTGTGCCATGTCGGGGCTACAAGCAGACGCGCGCAGCATGGTCGAGCACGCCCGTGTCGAGTGCCAGTCGCACGCCTTTAACTACAACGAGAACCTGCGTGCCGAAAGCTGCACCCAAGCCATCTGCGACCTGGCCCTGCGTTTCGGCGAGAGTGCTGATGGCGAGGAGAGCATCATGAGCCGTCCCTTTGGTGTTGCCCTTCTCATTGCCGGCTATGATGAGGATGGCCCCCAGCTCTATCACGCCGAGCCGAGCGGCACTTTCTACCGCTACGACGCCAAAGCCATCGGGTCGGGAAGCGAAGGTGCCCAGGCTGAGCTCCAGAACGAGTACCACAAGGCAAGTCCTCTCGACAATAATTCCCGAGATTCTGTAGATGTATTGCATAGCTTGTGAATCAACCGACTTACGATCGCGAACAGTCTCTTACAATTGCGGACGCCGAGATGCTCGTTCTGAAGACCTTAAAGCAAGTTATGGAGGAGAAGCTCGATGCCAAGAACGTACAACTGGCAAGTGTCACCAAGGATTCAGGATTCAGGATATACACCGATGAGAAAATGGCTGTGGTTGTCGAACGCCTACCCGCAAATTAATAAGTCGAACAACAGCAATTCTAGTCTCGTTCGAAGTTAGAGGAACACGACAAGTCAATAGACAAGAGGCGAACACATGAATTTCTTGCTTGCTGTGATTATACTAAGTCAACATGACGGCAACCTCAGAATCATCTGACTATCAGCCTCCACACCCCATGTATCATTAGTATACACGCAGCAAAATCTGCAGGCTAATATTTTTTAGTCTTTATTCTTTTTTGGAAGACGGTGAAAATAGACCTCTGCCCATTGAGCCAAAATGACGAGGGATTCCTGATTAGACCATAACTTGTGTCCAACCTCCTTTACTCCATGTTTCAAGCAAGAACCCTGTAATACCTATCCCTACCTCAAGAGCCGATAGCTCATCGCCGCCGTTGCTATTATTTCTCCCGGTCCCCAGAGTCCAAGTCTAGTTTTTCAAGATCCTCTTCAACAGTAAGCAGGCCCATGGCATAAAACGCCTTCTCGCCTTTCGCAAGCACAATCTTTTTGTTGCTGTCCATAACCATCCCATCCCCTACACCTGTAGCTGCGGCTGCGGCTGCGCCATCTTCTTCTTGGATACGTCGGTCGAGCCGGCGCGGGTTGCCCCAGACCCACGACATACCAGGCGGGGCGAGGTCGAGCGGATGCGGCACCTGTCGCTTCTTGGCCTCGTGCCGGCTCCGCACCTCCTTTGCGTCCGCCTCGTCTTCGGCCGTCGGCGCCGCCTTGTACTGAGGTCCCCGGCCCAGCTGTGCCGCCTTCGACCATGCTGATTCGCAGCCGTCGGCGATTTGGTGTGCGGATTGCCACCCAGTTAGACGGGCTATGTCACGCAGGCGGCGGACCAACCAGTGTCGCTGAGCCTCGTCTTGGAGCTGTGGAAAGTGAGCATTGTTAGCGAATGCGCAACTACAGAGAGGTAGGCAATCCCGAAACCTGGGAGATCATAGGGAAGGTGGGTGCGCCACAAGAAGTACAAGAAACATAGGAGATAGGGCTGGTTTACCTGGACACCCGCCACGAAAAGCGGAAAGGCGGATTCTATCAACGCAGCGCCCATCAAGGTACTGACGACTTTCAGATGGGAGATGTTTTCTTCGAGGCCCGCGGCAATTCGACAGAGCTTGAGCGCCCATGGCATGGTGGTACCAGCGGACATACCAGCGGCGAGCATGGCTACGGGCGGCATCTTGGGATGGGCTCGATGAAGGACGATGAGTCCCATGTAATAGTTCATCCAGATGCCAGCGATCGAATACGTCCGATAGTGAGTGGCAGGGCCGTAGGGCGTCGGCTGTGACGGGTATATGTCGGCCCCCAGCGGCTCGAAGTCTGGGCCGAAGTGGTGCTTGATCTCGTGAAAGGCCATTAGGATCTGCTCCCATTCCCGAAGCGCCTCGACAGTTCTAGTGTCGAGATCGCTGTCTGTGTGGTACTGGGGAGTAGCGCTAGGTGGCGGGGAGGAGTCTTCCCGTGGCGGACTAAAACCCATTGGCGGTGTTACTTTGTCGGAAGCTGGCATCATGCCCGTAAACATGCCCGGCGGGGGCCATTGACTGCCAGATCCGCTTCTTGACAGCGCTTCTCGCTTCCGTGAAAGATCGCGGGATACGAAATTGACTAGGCGGCCCAAGAGGAGGATTAAATAATCGTAACTCCCGTATCTAAACCACATCAGTCCTACGTCGTTCAAACCCTTCACGGTCTCCCATTAACTCACATGGCATCAAGTCTCCCCATCGGTGACCTCGGCGGACATTGCATCCAGGTTTCGTATTGTAAGCTGGTATGTTAGTATCAGTACCCTCAATAAGACAAATTAAGCACTCACAATGGACGAGTCCCACCTAGGATACTTTGGTAAACATCCATCTTACAGTACCACCAGAACAGGTCACTCAGCTGCTCATATCTCTCCATATCCTTATTTGTGTAGATGTATTTCGGCCTTGGGTGCGAACTCAAGTCTTCCGGCAACATGCCTAGATCGTCATAAGAAACTTCATGACCCATGATCACGCTCAGCAATGACACGTCCATCAGGTCCCAGTCCCGATACAGGAAACTGGAGTCTTCTGTCGAAGGGTAATCCCTAAAGTTTCCAGTCTGAGACTGCTCCATTTCAGTGATTCGTTTCTGCATTTTAATCCCCATGATTGCCCTCGTCATCTCGGACAATGGTATCTCCCTAATAATCCAACGGGCTCCCAACAAATGCCTACACCATTTGTCATGGTCCGAGTTCCAGACTTCATAGAACGCAAGAATTAAAGTCGCTGCGAGATTAGCTGTCTGTGTACGCCTCGCGGGACGAGCGACATTTTTTGCTATTCTTCTCAGGGCTAGATGATAATGTTTTAGCGACGCTGTTGGCGGAACTTTCTGAAGTTTAGCGATCTGCAAGCTACCAAGAGCCAGCATAGCCTGCAGAAGTGCTGGGTGACTAAATGACATAACGGGAAATCCATCTAGACCAGATTAGTGTGGTACTCAACGGGTGAGCATGGCTTCGCGCTTACAGGTCCATCCGTGTTGCTTCGATTTTGGTGTTTGCCCTTGAAAGATATTGGAAGGATCAAGTGGATGTCTTTCGTATAGTGACATACTCGGCCCTGTGACATTCATGAAATGCCAGAAAACTGCAGCGATATGCTTGTCGGTAAGAGGGGAATTAGCCGGCGAAGGATCGTAGGTTGCAAGTACAGTTTCCGCCCCAATTGTCGAAAATGTTCTTGTATGAGTGCCGAACATATGATACCGAGGATCAAATCTTTGCGAGGTGATAACCCCCGCTCCATCGAGACTGAACTGCGAGTCTCGTCGCGCTGATAAGTATTCATCGTCTGATTCGCCCATAGATGCATCATCATCGTAGAAGTCATATTCCCAGTCCTCAAGCTGCTCTTCAGTCACCTGTTGCGCCGGTTCGGCTTCTACGAAGGTTCTGCTTTCATCGGGTTCCCTACGGGGATGTGACGACACCAAAGTCGGCCCCTCACTACTACCAGCTTGAGCAACTGGGGGGGGGATATTGACTGCCACCCCCAGGAGCATCCTGCCTCCACTGTCCCTGTGAGAAGGCATCAGCGTTGTAGGAAGGGAAAAAAGTGTATTTCGACGGCTGTCGTTGCGATAAAAATTGGTTCGGGGCCAAGTTTACAGGTGGCTGTGGTGGAACAGGACCAACTTGACCAGGATAAAAATGACTGAATTGGTGCGTAGGAAGCTGGCGATAACCAACGGTTGGTGGTTTTGGAGCGATTATCTGAAGGGACTGAGATGAAGACCTTTGTTGAGCAGCTGATAACTGCTGTTCCCTAACCAACACTTGGGGTGAAGGGGCTGGGTATTGTATTGGCCCGTAGGGAGCACCAGCGAACGCGCCAAGAGGGTCTTTGAAAATGACTCGTTGGTTGTAGCCTTCACATTGCCGTTTAGATTTCAGACAGTTGTTGCAGGTTGGTTTCCCCTCGTCGCACTTAATGCGGCGCTTCCTACAAGCTAAATTATTCTCAGCACAGAGTCTCACATGGAATTAGTGAAAAAATGGTGACATACTAAGGCAACCGGTCTTTGTTCGCTTCCGTACGGGTGCTCTCTTTTGAGAAGGATCCTCGTCATCATGACCGTCGGGCGACGAGGGCCGCTGCAGGTGAGATTTGGCAGACGGGTCGTTTGACACCAAGCCCGAGGACTCCATGCTCAAGAATGCCACCTGGTTACTCCAGACAGCTGGTCATAATCTATAGCAAGGAGTTCGTCTGCTTGAGACCAATTACCAGCCGGCAAACCCGGGTTAACCTTTTTGCCAATAGCGTGTGGGTATACAGGCCGGCAGTTGGTGTGGCTTGACCCGGACAATTGCCTAGAGCCCCTTTAAACCATCAGTCTTTTCCTAATTGGTGCTATAGGCCACGTTGATATCGCAGGATGGACAAATACGCAATAACAACTCTTGAAGGCTGCCCGTACTTGAAACCAGGGACAAACAGAACCAGAGCGAGCTACAAAGACAGAATCACGATGTGTATGTCGAGTCTCAGCGGTGAGAACCAAATAGGGCCAACTGTGCCAGTTGTGCCAGTACATAAAATCACGCGACTCAGAAACTTAGCCGTGTGACAAAAGCCAGGCTGGGTGGTTATGTCATGAAGAAGTAAGACAAGGAGCAGGTATGAGGCTAGCCAACGACGCGAGCAGGAGGAGAGGGAGGCTTGAAGCTAGACCTCGTAGGCCCCTTGCGAGAATTGGCGAATAACAAGATAGCAAAGCACCCCCAACGCTAGCAACTTGGCAACGTGGGAAACGGTGGGGTACTGATGGGAGATCCGTAAGACGGGGAAATAAACGGATCCGATCAGCCACCAGAGAGATGGTCTCTAACTCGTCTTGCTTAACAAACCTGTCGGTTCTGATATGGCCAAAGCCGTTTCAACCGTACCTAGTAGTTTAAGAAGCAGATAGCCCTGTCTAAAAGGCTCACGGCCCCGCTCAGAACGTCTTTTTTTTCCCCTGTACAATGAACGCTTAGTAGGGTGATCGATTCGTGTCTTTCAGAGTCGGGCGGCGACCTCTCAACCCGCCGATTGCCTCGGAAGCCTGCAGAAGCTGAACAATATGGTGGCGAAAGCGAAAATTCGAGTTTCTTGATCAGCCAACAACGGAGCTGAGGCACTAGGAAGTCGACATCCGGCGGCGACAAGCTTAAAAACAACGAGTGCACGAAAGTGGTGCCCGGGGACCGTGTCACAGCGCATTTACCAGAACCGGAACTTGCTGGCAGTATGCGGCACGCAGCAAACTGACCTTTGGAGACGTCCTTGGGGCGGGATCCCTGTTGAGGTTTGGATGTAAAAATGTCGGAATTGGGTAGGGGATAGGAAACGTGCGAACAGAGATGGCGCAGTTTATTCATGTGCTCCGTCGCAGTGTCACCACCGAGCTGTGTGCAGCTGATGACACTTAAACAGATCGGGTTGATTGGACTGGCTTGAAGGTACTATAGAAAATTCCACAATCCGGTAACGACTATTGATTCAGTCCATCGAACCAGGCAGCAGCAAAAGGGAGCACACAGGCTCTACAGGCAGAGCTAAGCTTCATCGCGACCGAAAGAATGACCGGCGCACTTTTCGGGAATGGGCCTTTTTGGCAGTCCAGCAGTGGACTTGTTCCCACTGCATCCATGAGTTCTCGTCCTACACAAACTCTGCTTTCAATTGGGGGGCGTGTATCAGTGAGTATTCCAGACATGCAGGCCCAGAAGAAAGCCCGATGGTTCTGTTTAGAATGTCCCAAAAGTAGTCCACGTATCCTCGAGCTTCTCCGGAGGCAAGAGAGAAAAACTGGCCGAGACACAGTGACAATACAACAATTATTGCTAGCCGCAAATACCGTATCCAAAGATCGTGTACAGTTCGCACACACTCAATCTTTCGTTAGCCTGCCCATCCTAGGGTTAGCAACGTTTAGCGCTAGGAAGTCTCCGTACAAAAAATGATCGAAGTCCTTCAAAGTATTGCGCCGAAAAGAGCCCTTGCTACAGATTCGGGACGGAGCGCATGCAAGTCCCATGCTTGACGCAGCTATTCACATGGTAAACCGTAACTAAGCACGGCACAATAAAGGCTTTCTGTTCAATATCATTCGAATCATCATAGAACATTCCACTTAAAAAGCAGACCGAATATCTTAGAATCTCCCTGTCCTAGCTGGCAACAAGGATCTTAAGAAAGTATTTTGTCCTGTCATCGAACCCACGAATAGGCATAGAAACGATCGAGGTGTGTCGCTGATATTGCTGTAGAACCTAGCTCAACCAAGCCCTGTTTTGCCTGGGCCAAGTTCCAGTGGGCAATACCGTAGGCCAGTAGCCCACGAAATACAAGACAGTCCAAGAAGGGCTAGGCGATGCCATGTGTAGTTATCACATTCAACAACGCAGACGGCGCTGTTCAGAGCCCACCACCCGCCACTCAACGATTGGTACCGCATTACCCGTGCAAATTCGTATCGTCCAGTCAGGGTCAAATCCGGGGGCAGTGCGTAAAAAAAAAAAAAAAAAAGCTCGGGCCTAACTTCGCCCCTATGATCCCCGGATT
>NQIM01000673.1:0-15511 GCA_003426235.1 Xylaria polymorpha
TTTAATGTTTTATAAATTGTTTAATATTAATAGTTGCTATAATATTTATTTTAGTTAAATAAAATTATTTTTAMKWTTTAAATTTTTTTAATATTTTATTAATAAATATTTATATAATATTTTTATTAATTTTTTTATAGTTAATTTTWTATTAAARTTAATTTTAAYTTTATTAYTAAGCTTTTTTATTTATTAAATATTAATAGTTTTTTATTAAATTTTAATAATATTTATTTAAATTTTTATAATATTTTTATTATTTAATAATATTATTTAAATTCTTTTTATTTATTTATTATARTTAAATTTAATTRTTATATTAAGTTATAATATTTTATTATTAATTTTTTTAATAGTATATTTTTTATATATTATTTAATTAATATTATATTTTTTTAAATAGTATAAAAAATAGTATATATTTGCTATTTTATTATAAAAAATTATTAGTTTATATATTAAATAACCTTTTTTTAGCTAGCTCGGTTTAAAGCTTTTTTTAGTTTTTATAATTTATTTCGATTAACTATTATATAAATATTTTAATAGAAAGATAATAGCTATTAATAGCTAATATTAAATAGTTAAGATTTTTATATAAAATTTTAAAATTTTAATAATATTATTATTTTAATTAATAAATWAAATTTTTTATTTATTAAATAATAATTAAAATTATAACTAAAATATTAATTTATAATTAATATTAATAATTTTTAAAGCTATRGTTATTATTTTATAATAATAAATAATAGGGGGGCAGCATAAATAATATTTTTAAGCTTTTTTAAAAGCTAATTTTTTACAAAATAAATTAACAAGTTATTTTTTTAAATCGGGGTAGCAGGCCCTAAAATTAATAGTTTTTATTAACAATACTTTTATATATAATTTACTTAGTAATATATCGTTTATAAAACTTTTAAACACGCTATTTTAGCTTAATTTAGCGATTTTTTTATTAAAGTATTTATATAGCTATTTTAATAAAAATCGCTATTTTAACTAACTTAACTGCCTTTAGCTATAAACTATAAATATAATTAATTTAATTAAATTAACTGCCTTTAGCTATAAACTACAAATACGATCAATTTAATCAAATTAACTGCTTTTAGCTATAAACTGTAAATATAATCAAATTGATCTAAATTTCGCAATACTTTTATTTTAGTAGCAACTATAGCTAATTTATTATATATATAAATTGCCTGCACTTTTAACCGCGCAACCGGCTAAGCTAGACTGTTGTTTTTTTAACTCTCTACTATACCTATGGGTCCTGCTGCAAATCCCTAACAAATTTGGTTAGTGTAGGAGCACGCGTTGTAGGTGTGTGGGGAGTTGCTAAATGCGGCTAGTTTCATGTGCAAATAGCAGAACTTCATGTGCAAAAATCTGACCTGTAGGACCCTGAGTAGATACCTAACTCCCTACAATATGTAGCCTCTTGCAGCCAGCCCCAGTTCCAACTCCAATTGCCAACTACCAACTACCAACGTCATTACATAACAATGTCATCTTGCCTTGGCAGACGTCCATACCCGTAACCCCTTCGTAAACGGCAAAGTGCCGGATCGCAAACCCAAGCCAAAGTCCAAGCCCAAAGCCCAAGTCCATCTGACTCGAGGGTCACATCCCGCGCAGACTACTCCTCCTATACTGCCTAAGTTTCACTGGCTCCATTGTCTCCATTCATGCTCCCCCGTTGCAGTCCGTAGTGTGACGTGGGCCTGACGCTGGGGCGGAGAGGGCCAATTCTTCTATGTTGTCATCTGCTGTGGTGTTGTGGCGTGCATCGAGCATCGTGATGCCGCAGTATATCACCGCTTCTGGCGTACTGTACACCACACCAGCAACTACAATGGTAACATTGACGGCTCCTATCTCGCTTGGAAATAAGCCAGCTATCCAAGACAATTCCGACTGACATGGGGGTTGGTTGTAGTCTGTAGTTCAAAGCGCCCGACATCGCTGACAATGTGAAGGCTCTGATTGGAAATCTACATGCGCTAGACTGCTGCGTCTGTTTCCTGTGCTTCCGAGCCGCAGCTGGGTGGTGAACAGGTGGCAAGCAGCAACGTATACACGGGATTTCCGAACAGATGCTCTGATATGAACTGAACACCTTCCCGACCGGCTTGTATGGGATACTCGTGCTGCTTCACATCCATGTTTCAGCCGTTGAGTTAGGCGCGGCAAAGGATACGACGGTGCAGCGGCGATCGCCTTTCTCTGGATAGGCTTTCTCTGGGATAGCCTGTCTCTGGGATAGCCTTGGGTATAGATCACAAATGCCAATAGATTGCGGCTATTAACCTAGCACCTACCAATGTGCCGCTGTGGATAAGTACAGTACAGTAGTAGTATGCGGCATGCCATACTGCTAAAGCACTCCTCATTGATTTCACACCACTTCTCATGCTCGGCTCGCAAGGCAATGAATGTATGTATGTACATACACTGCAGTATGCTGTGCCACCTGGGTCGGATGGCATTCGTCATCCGTCGCCCATCTGCCATCTATCGGTCGCTCCAGGCGGCAAGACACAATGATCAATATTATCCGATGTTGTGACACAAATACCACACGTACCACACGCAGATCGCACTCCAGCATAGGCCAATTTCCACATTATTGTTGGAGTCACCTTCATACAGTACCTGGGTAGTGTAGAGAGACCTAACTGAGTACGGGTAAAGTCCGTTTGACGAGAAGCTCCTCGGTCTTATCCCGCTTTTGTACAAATTCAAAGCGACCATGCCGAAATTTTCGTATAGATGATAATAATAATAATAAACATGAGAGAGAGAAAAAAACGGGATTGAAATATATCAAGGCTTGGCCTGGTAATCTCACCCCAGCTCTACTGTAGAGAGATACATCTGTAATTAAAAGCTCAAATAGTCGTCGCAGCCAATTATCACACGTCCCCGCCGCCCTGCTATTTCCCTTTCTGGACAATGCCTAACCTAGTAGCCTGGCGTACGGATAGTACCGGTATACCTTACCTTGCACTACTCAGTACCTCCTACGAACCAGTACGTTATGTACATACCTAGCTACATAGTCGCAGACTCACAGGGATTTGAGAAAGGCAAGAAGCACCCTTGACTCGCAGAGTCGCGACTCCTCACCTACGGTACACCACCTACATCACCTTATAGTAGGTACTTACACTATCCAAGTACGGTACCTATAACAAAGACAGATTCGCACTGCCTTCTCTTTCTTTTTCTTCTTCCCTGTCTTGCCTAACCACTTTCATCTCGAGTTATTGCAGGTGACATATGCCTGTGAGACATTACATAGTACCCAAATCAACTCTTACACTCTCCATCTCCCCAGGATAAATAGCAGTCGTACGACGTCGTCCCATACGGCTCGACTTTTGTTTACTCATTTTACATTACGTCGCCTATACCTTCTCCAACACGACCAGTTCATCCAAAAACCTTATTATATGCACCCTTCTGGCATCTGGCTCGGACCTTACAACCAGCTAAAAGCTGTATCGATCCTACCTACTTTACCATTGCGCCTGTGTGTGCACTGAACTGGATCCTCGACCACTTTGTTGAGCTTGACCAAAAGGGACTGACTTACAAAGCGTACCCTCACCTGCTCTTACAAGGCCATCTCCAACAATAATCCTCAAAGCATCTAATTTCTAGACGACACTGGTGGGAGGGATTCAAAATGACGCCATTATACCTTTGCGCATCAAATATGAATGCTCTCGCTGCCTCATCAGCAGCGGCGGCGGCGGCGGCGGCGGCGGCAGCAGCAGACACATCGACATCATCTATGTCGTCGGCTCCCATCTCAGACTCCACAACCAGACGGCCCAGCAACGTCATCATGCACCCTCCCAGGCCGAAGAAGAAGAAGGCGCACAGCACAGATCCCTACCTCCGCGACTTCACTCTCGTGGCAGAGGCCGCACGACGTGCACAGCTGTCCATCATGATACGGGACATGGAGAATGTCGGCATATCACCATAAATAAGTGAATGCTTGGCGTTCGTATGAGCCTGCTTCACGAGTATTGCATTGCCTATTACCACTGTTCTCGCCGCCTTGCACCTATCCCCTTTCTGGATCCAACTTAGCGACGAACAAACGCAATGCAAGATTCGACTGGGGTTGTTTTATCCCGGAAACAAATTGACTATCCTACCCAACCATGCGTGCGCCGTATAGCACCACGTGCCCGCCCGTGACCGGGGACCAGGTGGTCGGCAGGCCAAGAAATCAATATGTAATACCATTTTCAGCTCTTCTCCTTGATATGTCGGATCACAAGGTTACGGTTATCATTTGCCCTTTCTACCTGCATTGCGGTCTACTCCCGGCGTTTATGGTTGCTAGCATATTGGCTTTTTACTCGAGGGACGGAAAATAATGTCCCAGCTCATCCCGACGTCATCGTCATGGGGGATGATCTACATGTTCTACTAGGGAAAAAAGGGACCTATTGTATTCGTCGGTCTGCAAGCGTGGGGAATGGGGAACCGAGTTTTGTCGAGTCGTTCGGCACTGCGTTGCAGTGGATAAGCCTAGATTTGGAACTGGGCGATCGAAACTGGATGTGGGACTATACTACATTCAATGTCCCCGGAAACTGGAATTCCCAACAACGGACAAAACGCAGTGCAGCTGTGAGGCACAGCAACTGGAAACCGACACAAATTCCGGCCAATACCTTAGACCCAGAATGGAGAAGCGACTGGGTCATTCGGGTGGGGATACGTTGGAGTCGCCGGCTATAGAGCCGAGAAGGTGCAGCAGGCTCATGACAAAGACAACAGCAGCATCAGCAGCAATCCTACTATAGATCGGTGGTGTCTAGTGGATCGTTACTTGACCATTTGTTCAAGACGTTTTGAACAATGAACAATGGTCTCCATAGTCAGTAAATCAATAGAGAAATCCAACTGTCTGTCGGACATATGTTGCCAATCAAAACACGAGATATCATACTGTACTACTGTGGTGCGTGTTCAACCATTTGCAAATCCACCAACTCCAGGTACAGAACCCCAGTAGTACTTAGGGTTCATCAGAAAGCCTACAGTATGCATAGATTTGATACCTACCTACTGTTATTCACAGTATCAATAGTGAGGTGGGGGAAAAAGGGTTTCCCCGCGGATCTAGTCCGGGAATCCGTAATTGGAGAAGACTTTTTGAATCATACGCCTGTTGCATGTTCTCCTCATCCTAGTATGAAAGTACCGTAGCACTGACTGCAAGTGAGAAAAATTTGAAATCTTTTTTAAGTTTTTTTGCTTTGCTTTTTTTTTTTTTCAACGGAATAGGAAGAAGATCATGAGATCAGGCGAAGAATTTTTGAATGAAGTTGCAAGGGGTGGCTTGTCGCTTGTCCATGTGCTCTCTTCACGGTTCGCGCAAGCGGCGCCAAGTCTCCCGCAAAGCGCAAACCAAGAAGGGGGGGACAAGGAACCGGGACTGGCCTCTATGCCGCTTCTGGCCTAGGGCGGTCCCAGCAGAAATCTCTCCACTGCCCAATCTAAACCCGGCCTGTCTAGGTACTTACCCACCACCGCCTGCGCTAGACGACGGCTCCTTAGCCCGGAAGGGGATGACTTGGACGACGTAGGTAGTATAGACGACGCTCTAGGGCTAGGGAATAATAGTATAGATATCCACTCGAATGTCTACTGGTATGGGGCTCTCTTTGTTGATTTTTTTTTTCTCCGGATTTGAAATGTTCGATAGGGGGGAACTAGAAACGAAGATCGGAACGGGAACGGTTTAGTTTGGGCTTTAACTGCTCGCGTTATATTGCGCTAAGTGGCCCTGACGCGCCCACTACCGAGTAGCATGCGATACGCTACGGCTCGCTCGCAAAACAGGAACAGACGAGGCTAGTATAGAGGTAGCTATTGAATATAATATCATCGATATGGAATTCTAAAACCGCCAGTTACCTACCCGCCTCCCCCACCACTACCTACTACTTACACCTATTATATATCTAGTATACTTAGATATTTTCTCATCTCATGGTGCAGACTAGGTATGCGTGGAGTAACTACGATCGCTGTATCTAACCCCTTTTCTTCATACTTTAACCCTTACCAGGAATCCCGTTTCGTTCTCAGTATCATTACCGGTGTAGTCGAGAAAATGTCGGGATTGGCGGTGAGGATCTTCATCTCCCGAGGAGCGAAAGAAAGGAGCGCGTCACACATTCATTCCACTGCTGTTCGTTTCGGTGAGAGGTGATGTACCCGGCGCAGCGCAATCCCTTCCTCTCCTGGAAAAACACGTACAGTACTTACCTAGGTACGTAAGGCTGCGTTGAACTTGCTCATCCGCCCCTCCCGCCGCGGCGAGATCATAGTGTAAGATATCAGTTATGCAGGACATTCCCATCCGGCAGGCAACGTCTGGTCTGGATCCCTCTCCACGTGGTATTCTTGTATGGACGGCGAGTAAGGTACAGGCAGAGAGGCAGAGGTGAGATGGGATAAGATGAGATGGGGGATTATGACGCGCGGGAGCGACTTACGTGCAGGTAGCACTACAGCGCGCTTGTGCGGCGTGACTTGCTTGCAACGACTGGCCGGCAGGCAGGTATGCGTAGGCACCTCAATCCAGCAGTCTGGTTCCCGAGAAATATTTGATATAGGTAGATGTTGAGATCGTAGGATTATAATTAGGTATCAGATCATCAACCTTGTCTTGACGTAGGACTAGTTCTGCATAAGAATACTATGACTATCAAGTCTAGATAGCGCTGGTGATGTGTGTATCTCCCAGGATCGCTACGGGATACACGCCAAGCATGCCTATTAGCCTATCTATATCGAAATTGCGAAGTACTGGGTTCCTTCCCCGAGTTCCGGTGTGCCTCCTGTGAACTCGATACGGTCCCTGGATTCAGTCAGCCAATAAGTTGAGGTAGCGCCGCGGATCGAGTTCGACCCCCCTACGGTTGGGATAAAAAGAATGAGACGCTTATCTCAGGGTACACACACCTCTCGAGGGTAGAGAGAGAGAGTAAGACGGTTTCGTACCCCCCGAGCAGGGTAGGTATGATGACAGGATCTGTTGCATACACCTATATCCCAGAAAACAAGTCGCACGCGCCGCAGACGTACATATATGAACATACAGCGTCACATCCTCCCAGATGGAATAAACCAGATACATGCCTCAGACCAGTCTGGCCCCGCGTGATACACGAGATATGATGTAATGCGGCACAGAGGGAGCCCAAGCCATTGACGACACAGGGTCACATGGCCATCCCGATGGTCTGGGTGATGGTTACCAAACGGCATAGCATACTATTACATAGAGGTCCTACAGGATCTTGATCCTTCTCGGTGGAAACGCTGCGCGGGATATGCGGAATTACGGAATTCGACTTGATGTCGAATGGGAAACTACTGAGATTATGATAATATTTTCAGGTAAGACGTCTTCATGTTACCAAAGATTATTGTGAGTCGATTTTTTGGGGCCTAAAATGAGTCGGCTGAAAATAATCCCGAAATGTCTTACTTCTACGGATCGCTGCAGAATATTTGCAGAACTTCAGTGGACAGCTGCAGCAGCTCAAGAACGCTCAAGAATTTAAGGAATAAAGGAAATCTAGCGTCTTAAGTTAATGCTTTAGACTTATATGTTTCAAGTCTCTTGTTAACTTGACGAGGTATCAATCGATGTCCCATCTACGCCCGCCTTACAGCGCCGGCTCAGATTCTATATTCTGAACCATCGTCACCCACGAGATTCCAGTAAATTCATCCCGTATTCACGCAGGATTTCCCTTCGACGAGCTCGCTGCTCAGTGGGTACCATTGCCCTGGCCATGTTCAGCATTCTCACCTTTGCCGTCGCATATCTCAGTCGAGGGATATGCCGCCAAATACCCCGTCGTCCTTCTCAGGCCTTTTAAGTCGTGCCGAAACATCGCGGTCCTTGAAGCGTTTGTTTCGTATATAACGCCGTCTGTATCTCGGCGAGTAATGCGTCGACTAACACTTGATCAGGTAAGCAATTCTCAGAGCCATTTCCCTCTTGTTTTAGCAGCTTCTAGAGCACAAAATTTCCTTTTTGGACTAAGACGATATCTAGAAGCTTCTGAAACCCTCACAAAGCACGCTCGAAATAGCAATAACTGAGTCCGAGCTCTCTAGGTTGAGAAGATGATATCTCATATATTTATATTGCTAAGTGCCTACTTGTGCTTGTCAACAATTGTATGCCCGCCTCCCTGTTCCCAAGAGTAAGTACTTACTCTTCTTGTGGCTTGTAGGCAGAAAAGTCTCTAACAAAACTAGCTATTGACTACCTTAGACCCGCGGTGCGAGCGAGAAAGATCGATCGATCACACGAACCGCATTTACTTGAAGCAACCCGAACAACAACAACATCGTCAGATCTTTTCCTTAATCTCTTAGTGTAGGTGAGCATATCTGCACGCGAATACAGACTTCTTATTTTTTACCTCTTATCACAAGCCGTATCTTGTCTACTAGCTTTACGTCAGCCTTGTTACGCGATGCGTTGATATCGGGTTATTCGCGTGGTTTAATACTCCGAGAGGAAGAACTTGGAACAGGGATGACGGATAAGCCATGAGCACAGCTAGGTCATGCTAGAAGGCTGAACTGACATATATAGAGAAAGAGATGCCGTGAACTCGGAACAAAAAGTGTACCGTTTTTCTCAAGTTACCACGTGCAGAGAGAATACCATGCACACGGGATACCTCCGTCTCTTCACAGACAGAAACGTGCATATTTTTGGATGATTGAGTCGCAATTAATCTATGTAGAATCGATCGACATATTTGCTAAGACCACCGCCATAAAGTGGGAAGATGATCGCTGTTGATAACATCAACGCCTGCCGGAACTCCAGCCACGATGCCGTTAAGTAGTTGCAGAAAGAAGCTCGCTAAGGAAGGTTACTTATACACGTAGATTAAGACACCCTGATCTACTCGTCACCTATTCTACATCCTGGGATCATGGGATCATACGTGGCAGGGGGCGCAAGGCAAGCGTGGCCCGAGATTTCTGTGTACCACTATCCTAGAACGGTTGAGATTTCGGAATCTCATCAATCACCGACTGTATAGAGACAAGGGACCCGGGGCCGCCATCTTCTCGCAAATAGTCTAGTAAGACACTGGTTTGTCCGTACAAGTTTTCCAAAGCTGAGCGGGACGACTTCCCCAACGACGCTGCATTTATTCGGTCAGAGACTGGATATTAGGAAGGTAGGTGTGCGCAACATTCGAAACTTACAGAGAATAGCCGAATTTAATTCCTCGGCAACTGTTACTCTGCCCTTTCTATCCAATAAAGGCGCGATTTCCTTGACTTGAAGCGGGTCGGGATAGGCGAGCAAAGCAAAGATATCGTTGAGGGCCTTGACGACCTCCCGTCGAGTGTCATATTTGAACTCGGCTTGCAGGGCCTGGCCATAGGCAATCGTTTCACGCAACAAAGCCGAAGGTTCGGTTTCAGATTCCATACAATCGTCTTCCATCGTGTCCGAGAAGCCATTTTCATCGACGTCCATCTCATTAGGCATGTCGTCGTAGGAATGGCCGTTGCTCCTTTTGCCATTACCGCTACCATATTCTGCAGCTTTCCGTACCATCTCAATAAATTTCCGGCACTTTAATTTGAAATATACGTCTTGATTGTTTTTAAGCACACGTGTGTAATGGGTGTTCGTCAGTAACAAAGCCCTGTCAATATCACCTTCAAGGATTGCTCTCCGTATACCTGATTAGTTAGTTCGTTGTATTTCGCATCTAGAGTAGGATATAGCCATACGTTGTCTTTGATGGGCATCATCGTCATCCTTAATATTTATACCCATTACTGGGATGCTTGGGTCACTATTTAGCGCCTGTTGTTCATCATGTATCTCCTTGGCGAATTCTCGAGCTGTTTCGACGTAGCCGTCATGTTGCAGGAATTGCAGAACCTAAATCATGTGAGCACCTTACTGTTCCGGACCCTCGGCGGCGAGTAGTATAACGAACCAGCTGTTGAATTAATTCTGTTTCGTTCATATGGGGCGATACGAGCCTTTCGATACTGCAAATGTGAGCTATACGTCTTGACTTGGTGTTTGTTTACGTACCTTGTCCTAGAAATAGCTTGCTTGATCATAGCTTGTTCTTTCTACGAGAGAGTTCCTATGTCAGCTAAACGAAAGAGAGACTGGCAGATAGAATGACGTCGAAGGAGGCACAAGTCGCCGCTGTGGGAGGCGAGATGCTTGTGATCTCGTACCTCTATTACTTGGTCAATCTTGAAGACGAACGGGCTTTGACCAAAATTTACGCGGATAAGCTCGCCAGCTTTCTTGATACCCACGACTGGGTATAACTTGCCCCTAATATCGCGAAACGCAGGACCTGTTCGGGATTCTTAGTTAAAAAAAATAGTTGAGATGGGGGAAAACCAACCTAAATTTGCACCATTCTTGGTGAAGAAGGCATGACCTGTCCGGAAGTTTACCCCACAGCCAATGACATCCCCAGCGCTGAATGTGGTGTCTTTGTACTTCTTACCCACATTTCCACCCGAGTAAATATCGCCATCGTCGCCATGGTAGCCCCATGATTCCTGCTCCCAGCCCGGCGGCCTAGCCAGGGACGTATTTTTGGCGACAAATCCAACGCACACAGTTGTGGTCCTAAATACATAAGGTGAGTATAGAAGACCTAGTCGGAACCTAGTGTGTGGGAGAAGCTTACTCGTCTCTTCTTTTAGAAAGTAGTGTCACCTCAAAATAGTAGATGCCGGCCTGAGACGGCATAGGGTGATCTGCCCGTATTCCAGAAATTTCGTGTTCTTGTTCTCTTGTTGTCCGCAGTGCGGGGTTGCATTTCACCTCCAACCCGTTTGCCGACACTTCCAAAGTGCCAAATTTGTCGTCCTTGTTCCAACGCGCTGGTAAGGGAGGAATAGTTGGATGCTGCCGGGACCCTCTCAATGAGATCGTAGGTCATACCAAGGTGGGCTGCCGGTGACTTGCCTCCCAACGGGCTGTCTGGGGAAGCGGCCGGGAGCCCGCCCGCGGCTTGTTGCTGATTCTCTTTCTGCGCTTCCTTCGCTCTATGGGCCTCTTCCAATTTCATGATATAGGTAGACCCCCTGAGATAGGACGGAATAAAGAAGCCGGTGTTCTCTTGTCCTGTTGTCCACGGTTCATCTATACCCCCACGAGGCATGAACGTCTCAAAGGCTCTGGAGAAAGACGGTAACAGTGGAGGCCGCGGTGCCAGACTCGATATGCCGCCATCGGGGGAATGTTCGTTGCGCTCCATATCCAATATGGAACTTCGCGAGGAGGGCAGCGTGGAATATAGTTCCGAGGTCGACTCGATGGCGGGGTTTAGAAGATATGACACACGATTGGCTCGTATAGACGGGGAAGCGAGGGCTAGATTCGAGCCGGATACAACGGACGCATAAGAATTTGCCACCCGAGGCAGGTAACTATGGTATGATCCATCTGGATTCATACTCGGAGACCCATGCTGGAAGGGGTTGGCCATGTCGGGATGGATCCGCGCTTGCTAGTGAAAACGGGCAACTGCTATCTTGTGAGAGGCGGAGTCTTCGAGCCGGTACGAATGACGGCGAGGTCTGGTGCAAGTTGGGGGGGACGGTGGCGCGTTCGTGGCGTGGGTATGTCGGGTCTGAGGCAGCAGAGGGTTGGAAGGAAAGCGTACAGCGTGACGTTCTGAGGTTGAGTACCGGCGCTGTTGGCAAGCGAAGGAGTCGGGTAGACGGGCTCAGAAGCAAGCTGGACCAGACGTGCTGCCTGCCTAGGCTGGCTCCATCAACAAGAAGGACAAGGCGGCCCCGATAGCAGACAACAGCGATTACAGCTACTGTACAGCTGTGACAGTCGAGAGCGCGCCTGCACGTGAACCCGGACCTGAACCCGAACCCGAACCTGGACCTGGACCTGGACCTGAACCTAAGCCTGGGCTTGCACCTGTACCTGTGGCTGCATATGCAGCAACGTGACTGACTGACAAGCTGGTGGTCGGTTGACGTCGCAAGGAAGTCTACGATCGTTGGAAGTCAGAGCGGATGTGCAAAGGGGGGGGAGAGTTGTGATGTCGTGATTACCTACCTACCTGGTTGGAGGTAGGTATGATGTGTGCCAGCGGGCGGTGCTGTATGAACGCACTGTAGCTTACTTACTAAGTAGATACCTGTGGTCCGTAGATGCAGTGATTGAGGTCGTAGGGTAGCAGGGTTAGCAGGATAGCGGCGGCTGTGGAGTAGCAGTGCCCAGGCAGGTACTAAGTAGCCTAAAGCAGGTGCTAACATAGCTACACTGCACTATGAGTCCACCTGCAACCCACCTGCTGCTAGGTAGGCATGGTGGCGCATCATCGTCATACCCACAAATAAGGTATTAACAACACCTGGGCAGTACATCAACTCTACTGCTATTCGTCTATCTACCAAAGTATTGCATTCAAAAGTGGCCTACATGTATATTAAGGTTACCTACTTAAGCCCATACCTCCTACTGTACATCCATGTACCTCATATTGTTTACCTACATACCTACATACTTACAGGTAGGTGACGGGCAAGTACATAATCTCCAATACTGCTGTACATACTTCTATGGGATGCCGTGCGTGCTGGTAACCGTCACTTATAATCCTACTGTACCCAGACCAGTCATCCCGTCATCGTCTGCAAGAGGGGCTTTGTTTCTCGGGGGTTATCGGCGGTTTTGAGTTGGTTTTCGTGACTGATAGGCCACACATCGACCTCAAAGCGGGGTGCGCTCGGCTTCTTTCACTCGTGTCGTATAAAGCGTTGTCATATTACTACATATCTGGGTAGACTAATGAATGGGGTATGGAATGGAACTGGAAGTGGCTTGCGGGCACGTGCGCCATTGTAGATAGGATCACGACGATGGAGATACAGTATAGCGTACTTATAAGCAACATTGAAACCAAGTACTGGGCACTAGATTAACCTCTAGGTAGGTATCTAGGTTAGGTTGTCGTATAGTAGGTGACGATAATTACTATACATGGCCAATGATGCTGTGTTTAGACCTCCGTCAAGTGCACTATGGCAGACATTCCTGCTACCTACCTAGGTACAGTTAGTACTGTAGGTAAATAGAACTTAACACGCCTGGCATTAGCTAATGTTACTATTTGCCGTATTCCCCCTTTAGATTATCTGGAGTGTTTCAAGTCCTGTCCGTTCCTCTTGTCAGTACGTGTTCTTCGGTATCGAGAAATGGAGACTTTACGCCAAGCATTCCCTTTCTCACGAGCCAATAGTCTCTCAACAAGGGATGGGCGTTGGCTTAGTTCTCCCCAATACGTGACGACCACTTGCAGAAACGGGATTCAAGAAATCCAACCACTGTATGTAGCGCTCCGCCGGCAGCTTGGAATGGCATGTTGGCCCGAAAACACTTGTCGCTTCTTGTGACCTTGACTCTCCTCTTTGGGGATAGTAAAAAGACTCTCGGAACTCGCTACCAGACTTTGCCCTCTGCTGCCATATACGGCGTGTACAGTAGAACACTAGGTTAGTTGAATCGCAGAATTACATTGCCGCGGAAGCTGTGCGAACAACAGGCAACCACTCAAGTCTAGTAACGTGCAAGATACCTACTTGCTAGACGGGCTTTTATAATGGCCGTAAAAATGCGCCGAGTAATACTGTTCCTTAGCTGTGGGCATCGCGCGGAAACTAGTTATTGGCTATTCTCATCAATGGCTATGAGATAAAAGCAGGTACGCTCTTTTATATTGTACAATCCTACATATTTCTCTAACCTACGAACAGCTAAGCTTTGCAGCTCCTGCGTAGGCTCAGTAACGCCTATGACGGACCTATAGCCTTGATATTGCGGCACCACCAAACACAGCAGGAGGTGCTGTTGGGGTCCAATCCGCCCATCTGTACCAAATATAAATGACACCCAAACGCCGTGCTTTTCACCAACCTCGTCCTGGAATGACTGAAATACAGATCGCTGCCGACACTGTCGTCACAATCGAATGGTGAACGCTGAAAGGAGACGAGTCCCCATGAGCAGGGTTCTAAGAGGCGGTGATGGCCATGGGGGCAGGCGAGCTAGCATGGACACTTGGGGGGATACTTCGTAGTTCACCTTCGACGTTGCTGGTGCTATTCTCGCTTTTCATCTGACTGCCTTCTTTGTTCTCCTTGTTACTGCTATCAGCAGAAGCACTGGCCTCTTCGGTAGCGGCTTCCGGCATAGGCTTCGGAGGTGCGGTCCAGCGTGGAATCTCCCACAACACACCGGTGAACGACTTTAATCTGAAACCGCCTTTGCTCCATTTACGACAAGGCGCGCCTGACCGGTCAAGTGCCCGAAGACCGGCGTTGATCGCGCCCTGGTTAGCTTTTGGACCGAGTTTATGATATGCACTCCCCCCTGGACGCCCGTTCGGGTCAATGGTACCATCCTCCCTAAGAAGTCAAGTTAGACAACAATAAAGGTGATTATAATTATATCTCGTAGTGACGAAGTGAATGAGAGGGGTGACAAGGTAGGTGCCAACGTAGATAGGTAGTGGGAGTGGGAGTAGGAATACTTACAGCCTAGCTTTCTTCTTGGGACCAGGCTTGCCCCTGATTTTAGCTGTCGGGTCATTGCTGATAGCCGGAGCGCTTCGTTTTACACCCTTCTTCTTGGGGTTGTCCGTCGGAGGCCCCATGGGTGTCTGTGAGGGCGTGCCGCTCGCGGCTGGAGTACCAGGGCTGGAGGGTGAGGCATTATCTTCTTGGGATACTACAGCGACGGGGATATCGTTGGGAGCCCCGGGCGAAGAAGCGGCAGACTCCTTAGGTGTCTCCTCCTCCGTCCAGGACGGGTCGAGGATCTTGCGGAGCCGGTCGGATGGCACCCGCAGTGTCACAAGAGAGGGCGATTTGCCATTTGACCTACGGCGGTCCTTCTCCTTGTTGGAAGCCGATGTCTTGGTGATGGCGGGCATCTTGGGCACCGTGAGAGTTGATGATGCTGGGAATGCGTCAAACTTTGGCGACTTGACGGAGGGATGGGATGAGGTGTCGAAGACAAGACGTGGATGATGATGCTGTTGGCGACCGGATGTAACGGTAGTCAAGGTGCACTCGGTCGACAAGTAGGCTCAGCTATATAATTAGACCAAGATGCGAGGGTGATCCACTGGATTCCACTCTGCTGGGCACGCAGTGCGATGCTGGCTGGCGATGGTCAGCCTGCGGTGACGTGGGTTGGTGCGATGCACAGGGCAATTGGCTGGGCGGTGGTGCACTGCGGTCTAATGAGGCCCTGGACTGATGCTGGCAACGATGCGGCAGTGATGCTCGCGCGTGGGTGGCTGGGGAGGTGGTGGGCGAGGTGGGATCTGGTGGCCGGGGGGCCCGGGGGCACAGACGGTCAGTCGTGATGTCGGGCGGGCGCTGGCGATTAATGGATATGCAAGGCAGAGAG
>NQIM01000674.1:0-15482 GCA_003426235.1 Xylaria polymorpha
GTCTCGTTGCTCTGCCAGACGCAGGCTGGGGAGTGACGGGAGTGAGTGAGTGAGTGGTTTGGGCTGATCTGATGGCACGCTAGGGCGCTGGGGACGCTGGGAAGGACGAATGGGGTGCACAAGTGCCTGGTTTGTGCCTGGTTGCTGTGGGAAAAGGGTCAAAAAGTGGGCACCATGCCTCGAGGACTTGTCGAACTGGGTCCCGAACTGGGGCTGGGAGTGCTGTTCAATGCTGCTGTACTCCGTACAGGGAAAAATTCAGCGACCAGATGTGACCCTAACGTTCTAAGTTTTACCAAATGCCAAGGGTACGACAAACCGGGCTTAGCGCACTCGCCGCTTTTGCTCAGGCTCGCCTCAGCCAGTTATCAGTCAGGTGACTGTGGTTTGCATTTATGGATTGTTTTATGCAGAGCCCCACCGGGACCCAGAGTCAAGTTCAATTGGACCTCAGAACAGTTTCAGCTCTAAAAACGGTTTTACCTAGTAGTGCAGCTTTTAAACCCGTCCCACCATGTTTTAACCGTCAACTACCTAGAAGGACCATGTAGTGTACTACCTAGTAGTAATCATTTGGTACAACTACCTAGGTAGACATCCGACCGACTGATTGTAAAAAAGGAATAAGATGTCTATCTATAGACACTATTTACAATTATTTCTTCTCGGCCTCTGCTATTTCTACATTCTCTTCAGTGTTGCGATTATTATGCCCTGCTATATCACCGTTACTTACATGCCTAGCCTTCTTCCTCTCCCATTAGCAAAGCAAAAACAATAGAAATTAAACAGATTTACTTGCCCTACTACCTTACTGGACTAACGCTGCCACCGATCGCATCAAAAGGTGCCGGCAGCCATATCGGAGACGTTACAGGCCTGAAGCCATCCGGTGATTGTAGGGAACAAAACCGTAGCAACAGTTTCCATGAATAGATTGGGCCAGTCATGGCGGGCAGAATAAGGCACATCTATATACCAGGCATAGTTGACCCTATCGAGCTTGATTGCAACCTTGACCAGTTTACCCTCAAATAGATCAGCGGCGTTAGGGAGATCTATTAAGCGGCCAAAGCCCGTTTGGTGATTGGGCGCAACTGCAAAGAGACGGCCGAGAACCGAGGACTGCTGGTTAGGCTGGAGCGATCTGAGCCAAGTCTAGGGCTTAATAATATCGCCATTGTCGTCAAATTTATAGATGTCTTCGTACGCGTAGTAAACAGGCATGTCGACGGCTAGAAACGGCAGAGACACGAGGCGTCGGTCCGGAGATAGGCTGTGGCGTGTAGATATAGACGATAGTGTACCAAGTAGGATTGTAGACCGGCAAACCGTGCAACGATACAAAAGAAGTTCCAGCCGGCAATCTCACCATCACAGAGGCCGGCGCATCCTGCCCTAAGTGCCCATAGGCATTCTTATAAGGTATACTTCCGGAACAATTCATCAAAACATATCACTGACTCCTATGGTAGGACTTGGATTTTTGGTTCATGTTAGAACTATGGATGTCCCTCTACTGCAAATTGATGTTTCGTGTCTAAGGGAGCCCTTATATGTGAACTTTTCGTGGGATATATGACTTCGTCACCTTGTATGAAGAGCCGATTTTGCTAGGCAGCCTATGTCAGAAGTAAGCAAAAGCTGATAAATTTGATAAAATGCTTACCTCTATCCTCAATGTCCTGTGCAACTTCCTTTGCAGACTTGAACCCTCCTTTCCAGCATTTCATAATGATATCTCCGAGCACGATGTTTTTGATGTCTGGATACTTGCCCTCCCGAATCCATTGGGCGACAATCCATTCTTCTACTTGGCCATGAGGCTGTGAGGATGTGATGATTTCGAAAATCGTCGAGCCGAGAGCATGAAGCTCTGCCCGGGTCGTAGAATGCTCAACCTCGTCATCATCTGGGTGCCGGTACCCGGACTGGGCCCAGACGGTAGAAGGGTTGTCATCAATGGCAGAGCCAGCAAAATCGCACAGTCGGACTGTCCTAGATGAGTCTAACAGTACGTTTTTACCACTTAGGTCGGCATGTCTAACGTTATGTTCGTGAATGTATTGGAGAGCATTGGCCACATCTCGAGACCATTTGATCCGCTCTTCCAGCGTCGCGGTGCCGCCCTCGGCATAGTACTCGCGGACACTGCAGTGCTCTGCCCGCTCAAGATGAATCCCGTAGTCTTCAATACGTAGACACCTAATGATGTTTTGGATGGCACCCTAATCGTTGATAGACGCGTTTCTCGATTTCAAGATTGGCGGTTGAGGCTTTACTGGAGAAGGGCAGCTTGATAATTTCAGTCGTACAGCTGGGATAGGTATAGAGTATACCGGACCCGCCATTTCTAAAGTGCTTTGTGCCTGGAAGGGTTTTGACGTAGAAAGTAGGAATATCCATATTCATGCTTTTTGGGAAAGGGATGAGACAAGGTAAACTGGCAAAGAGTTACCACAGGGGAAGGGAGATCGTGTGAATTTGCATATACGACAGGGCGAAGAAGGCGGTAGCTAGAGAACAAAAGGTCAGCCTTTATATGAGTAGAAACGTGGAATAATGATAATGAAAGCCTATTGCGCCCGAGCTCAGACAGAAAGCAAGCCCGGTCCGGCTAAGCCTAGAGGGCACTAGTCTATATTACCGCATTTGTCAGAATTAATATTATAACTAACGTTTTTATTTATTATTTTTTAATTTTATTAATATAGCTAATTTTTTATTTTATTTTTTATTTTATATATTAAACTATTAATTATTTATTTTAATTTTATNAAATATTATATATATAGTAAAAAAAAAAAAAAAGCTATATATTTGTTTAATTTAACCTTTATAATAATATTAAATATATAAAACTTTTAATTGTTAGAATTAAGCAATTCTAATTAATTAATTAATTAATTAAATTAATTATATATAAAGTTATATTTTCGCGTTCGTACGCGCTATATTAAATAGGTATGGGTAGAGAATCCACTTAATGGGGCCATCATTTCTACCCCTTAAATCTAACACCTAAAAAGAGCAGGCAGGCTACATTACCTAAGGTACTGTAATACTGCTGCCTTGAACTTAAGCTTCCGTGAAGCTTCCCCAACACTTGCTTCTGTAAAAGTTCGTTTTTTACAGGATTCAAACCTGAAAACACCAAAATTGGGTACCCAGAGTCTTGCCCATAGACGTTTGAATGTTTCATTCCTCTAGGTCTCGAGTAATGGATCGCCCACATTCCACAGTTGTCGACCCACAGTGATTACATTGGCCATGCAGGTCCGCGGCGCCAGGTTGATTGTCAATTCGTTTGATCGCTTGGAGCTTGACCAAGAAAAAATATGACGATGTGCTACCGACGCTACGCTGAGCGTCCTCCACAGTTTCTCATATGCTTTCTTTTGGTGTCTCGCAAGAACTGTATCCCGCTACATACTTAGATAGGGCGGATTCAAACTATCCTATCCTAGTGCCCTACCTAAGTCTAGGTCCTTTGCTGTGTCGTCGTGCATGTTCGTCCTCTCCATCATCATCCTCACTATCGCAAACATACCTCCTGTTGTGATATTGATTTTGAACAACTACGTTTAATCTTTACCTACAGCTACCTACACACACTATCTCTCTCTTTCCCCCCCCTCCTCTCCCTCACTCACTTTCTCTGCCCTTTTAGGTATCACATGCTCTGTCTAGTTACCTACGCCTACACCATGCTACTCTAATGCACACTATAATCTACCTGTTAGCCTACGCAGGCTTGTTCTGGGGCTGCTTCGTCCTCGTCGTCCAGGGTTTGGGTAGTTACAAGCTGTAAGTATCCATCTGCCCCATTTCTTCTTGGCTGTCTCTCGCCGGCACGGTGCATTGTTTGGTACATTATCTGACGACGCTGACCGCCCAACGCCAACAGCTTCCGACACTATTCGTCAGTCCCCAAGAAACCCGTCTCTCCGACTCTCCCCAAACGAGACATCCCCCATGTCACCATCATCCGACCCGCCAAGGGTCTCGAGCCTGCCCTCTACGAGTGTCTCGCCTCCGCCTTCCACCAGACCTACCCGCGTGACAAGCTGACCGTCTATTTCTGCGTCGAGTCCAAGCAAGATCCCGCCTACCCCGTCCTACGCCAGCTGGTTGCCCGACTTCCCCGACTTTGACGCCCGCGTCTTCGTCGAAGCCGAGGACCCCTACCTCACCGGCGAACATGGCCATCCCCACAACATCGGCCCGAACCCCAAGATCCGGAACGTAAGCAGGGCATATCGGGAGGCTAAGGGGGACATCGTGTGGCCCCTCGACTGCAACATCTGGATCGCCAAGGATGTCGCCGGCCGTATGGTCGACAAGCTGTGCGGCTTCCGCCCCGACGGCAGACGGACCACGCCCTTCAAGTTCGTCCACCAGCTCCCCCTCGTCGTCGACACGGTCACGTCCATGAGCCACGTCGGTACCGAGGGCCAGGCCCTGCTCTCCACGCCTCAGTAACGGGCGGCACCGGCACCGGTGACGTGGGTGTCCCGTCATCGGTCCTCTCTCGGTCCTGGGCCCACGGCGGTGGCCGGTTAGAGGAGATGTTCATGTCCACCACGCACGCCAAATTCTACTGCGCCATCAACACGGTCGGCATCGCGCCCTGCATCGTCGGCAAGAGCAACATGTTCCGCAAGTCGCACCTCGACGCCGCCACCGATCCCGCCCGCAACCCCGTCCTCGCCCAGACCTCGGCCGTCCTGCCCACCGGCATCGACTACTTCTCCTCGTACATGTGCGAAGACCACGTCATCGGCGATCTACTGTGGCGCACGGCTATCCCCGGTTTCGCCAACCACGGTCTCGTCGACGGCGACCTCGCCATCCAGCCCATGGCCGGTATGTCGGTTCGCGCCTACGTCGCACGCAGGGTCCGGTGGCTCCGCGCGAGGAAGTGGACCGTCCTATCAGCGACACTAGTCGAACACGGCGTCGAAAGTCTCGTCTGCTGCTTCTATCTCTCCTTCGCCCTCACCACCGTCCCATGGATCCACGAGACCTCGGGTATCCCCCAGACCTGGACCACCCTCTTCCGCCTCTGGGTCGTTGGCGTCACAATCTGGATGCTTGTCGACCGGGCTGTATCTAAGAGGCTACACGCTGGACTGAGCATCTCGGTCGACGAGAACACGCCCTCGTTCGCGCGGGGTGCCAGCCGTGGTGGTGCCGAGAAGCGGCCCTTTGGCCAGTGGCTACTCGCCTGGCTCGGGCGCGAGATGCTCGCCCTGCCCATATGGACCTGGGCCGTCTTCCTCGGCACCGGTGTCAACTGGCGCGGTCGACGGTTCCGTGTGCGCTCGGATATGACAGTCGTCGCTATGGACGAAGAGGACACAAAGGATATGAATGGGCGAGGTCCTGAGGATCGGGGTGGGAAGATGGATTAATAACTGACCGACTAACTGATTTGTGATACCCGCTTCATGCACGTACATAGATGGATAGAAATAAACATATTATACTATCTATATACATACGTACTTCTAAACGAAACTTTTCGAACTAAAATGAATGTTGAGAAGAAAGAAAACAGTTATTCTCGAGCTCCACGTTAAAAGGGTGCGTATATAAGTGGGTAGCACTCATCCCTTACTTCATCAATCGTACTAAACACTCTGTTTAGTATTACCTAGCAACAAATAATAACAATAATAATGATGCTAAAGTGAGATTCCCCGATCAAAGAATCAATTCAATTCGATAAAATAAGTAGAACTAAGTGATATGATATGGTATCAGATAACGGGAGAGGAGCCTCGGTGTTAAAACTACCTATTATAATTATCCCATCTAGTTAGAAAATGATATAGGTAGAATGAACTATGCCGGCGGCATTGTTGTCATACATACGTACCTGGTTAAGTTAAATACTTATATGTAATTCATCTGGTCTCTCTATATTTATCGCTAGAAGGAAGGTTGTTAAAGGACTTTGTCTGTTAAGCAACCAAGTAACATAGGAATTAAAATAACCAATAATTAAGTAATTATTCATCGTCTATTACACAAAAGTTGTTCAAAATCCTAGACATATATAAGTATATATACCCTTTAGTTCGAAGCATGATATTACAAGACCATTCTATTCCTAAGTACATGTAGTCTAATAAGAACTTTCAGGATCAAAAACATAGCTGCAGCTACCTACTGTAGAACCTACATTTCACTTACGTAAGACTTCAACGTCAACTCTACTCCAGCCCAGACCTCGAGGAGTAAGTAGTATGTATGTATGTATGAAGGCATTTGCACATTCACAGAGGGCTTGGAATCACAGGTAATTCAATACTACTGGTTCTAGATAACGTAAAAAAAAAAACGTATGCTTGCAAATTTCTCATTTCATCTATGCGTACGTACACGATCTAGCGTGTATAATTCAATTCTCACACACACTATCTCTAAGTATGTGTACCAAACCTTACAATATTTGAACGTCTATCTCTGGATGTGATAATCATCATTCTACGGGAGCAGCCCAACCTACCCACAAAACTCATACATATCAATACCCATGAGGGTATATGCAACGTAGGGATGGAAGATGAGATAACGTAAGTGAGCTGCCATGGGTGAAGTAAGCGGGGAAATAGCCAAAGGTTGTATACCTATAGGTACCTAGGTAGGTATAGGTAACGTAAAAATAGGTAAATACCTACAGGTAGATAAAACAGACAGATAAACATGAAAAAAAACAACAAATACAAAATGACAAAAACGTGAAAAAACTATATAGGGTATCCAAGGGAAACGAGCAATGATGAAATCGCCAAACAGGAATCCATACCATACCGCCATCCACACGATGCGCTCCTGTACCGTGTATCCTGTACCTTAGATATGCAAAACCACTCCCGACAGGCGCATATGAATGAATGCATCCATCATGGACATCATGGACGCCGGCCGAGTCAGATGGCGGCATCAATTTCATAATCATTACCCTCGACCCCCCGCCACCATTTCATTTAAATCTCTCTGCTCTGGCTCATAAAAGTCTTGGCGAGCTCATCACCGCCCTTCTGCGCCGTCTCCATCCAGTGCAACGCGACACACATCAGTGCCGGGTCACTTCGCACATCGCTGTTGATGCTGGGGTCCGAGCTGCCCGCGAGACCTGGCATCGAGGAGCCCACGCCGGGTCTGGAGCGATCCCCCTGATGCCGCATGCTGCTCCCGGGCCGCATGCTCGAGGTTTCCATGACGGGCTGCTTGAAGACGTCGCGCGGTTTGGACAGTGGCAGCGTTGTTCGGGCCACAAGCTCGGGGTTGGAGAGTTGGAGAAGACCAAGTTCACGTTGCGCCGTCGGGTCACCCTCCTTGGCCGCAATCGTCAACATCCTGGCCGCATCGTGCAGCGAACTCTTGGGGAACAGCGGCATCGGCATGCTGCTCACGTTGTAGTTGTTGTTGTTGGACTTGCGGGAGGCCGCTACTATGCCATCCGCCACTTCAACCATGGTGGACACGATCTCACTTTTGAGCGACATGGCCGCCACTACCGTATCAAAATACGCATCATTTCGATCGAGATCGAGGACAGAAGAAGGCACGAACGCGCTGATAAACTGCAGGTCGCGGAATAAAGTCTTGGGACGGATTTCCATATCCCGAAGTAGCGACTGGAGAACTGTGCGAAGTGCCTCTTGATGTCCTTTATTGATGGGAGCATTCGACCGTGTTTCAACGTCCGACGTGCTCCGTATGGCTAGACCCGATGTCGAAGATCCATGATGGGCAGTAGACCGACGTTGTTCTTTGTCGGTCTGCTCTTGCTTGCTGGAGCTGCCCTGATCGTCGTTTAAGGTGGCTTGGTTTCGTGGCGTCGGGCGTGAGCGACGACTACCCGAAGATAGAGAAGCATGGATGAGCTGCTCTAGCTCATACAGGATGTTGAGTTTAGCGTAGGGATTGGGGTGGATCGAAAACATCCTCAACAGCCGCCGGTAGGCCTTCCTGTACGGGAAGGTGGTGGTATCTTTCAGGGCCGACGAAGACACATTTGTCGAGGCCTTGTCATTGACCGCCGAGCTGCCATAATTTCGTGGGGATGAGTTATCGCGTCTATGCAAGCCCTGGCTGATCTGAGACTCTCCCACTTCACGTAAATTGATCGAACTCTTCTTCTTCTCAAGTACCCGCTGTTTTGTGTGTCCGGTATTTGCTTCTTGACTGGCCAGAGCCCGCTGCGCAACTTCATCCTCGGCGGAGCGAAGATCCAGGCATTCTTGGCCCAACTCGCTAAACCAGATGTCTGTTTCTGAGCCATAAGCATAGAGGAAGTTTCCCAGGTCGATATCAGCAGACTGAATAGAGTCTGACGGAGATCCGATAAGAAACGGTGCTTCTCGTCTGAAAGGCGCTGTTGCTGAATAGTCTCGGTAGACGATGCGGTTGTGTCAGGTTGCGTTAGCGAGGCCGTCGAAGGTAGCGATTGTTGGTACGGGTGCGAAAACAGGCCTGGTAGGCCGCCCCGGCTGCCGGTAGGAGACTGGGCGCGAGACGTGGCTGAACTACTGGCCGACATGGTTGAAGTAAAGGGGGAGTAGAAAGTCGTGGCGGAATCGATTGATGGTGACGAATGTCCATAATGATAATCACGGGCATCTGACATATCCAACGCAGCTGTGCTCGCGCGAGACCAACTATTGCGGCCTGAGTCGATAGAAATCTGACTCCTGTTGTTCATGGACATGCCGCGTAATACCGAACTAGGGCGGTTGTTCGCAGTCGGTGTCCATCTTCGGCTATGGTTATACTCACTGCTGATGACGCTCATGGCATCATCCGCTCCATAGTTGCTCTCGCGATCCCGACCGCGACGGGGAGGGCCGTCGAATGTTTTCCGATCGCGCATGTACAACGCACTAGACCAGAGAACGGGATTTGCTGTGACACTATCGCCGACCAATCTGCCCACGCAGTTGTCGATTTCGCAACACAGGCGGTGGATTCGTTCTTCGCCTACACACACATTTCTGACGTGCGACTGCTGCAGCCACTTGTTCGTCTTCTCTATTTGATCATCGGTGAGCTTGTTAGGGCCGCCTTGATCCTCCCTGGCAGCGAGAAGTCCGAGCATCTGTGACTCCGCCTTGTGAATGAAATTCAACGTGGGATTACGCGCCAGCTGGGCACGGCTCTCCTGGAACGAACCCGGCATCCGAGGTACACCCATGATCTTCAGCGCACTACACAGGGTGCGGGCGTGTACGTAGACTTCCGAGTTGCGGACCTCCGTTACGTACCACATCTTATCTCGGAGAGCCTTCAGGCGCGTCATCATGGTGTCGATCGATCCTTCATGCCTTTCCTGACTTTGCTTCAGCCAAATCAGCCAGGCATCGTACTCTTCAATCGCCGATGCCGCATGATGCAGTGAATCCCGTGGACCACGCGAGAAGATATTAAGCAGAGACGCGAATCCGTTTTTCCGAAGAGAATGTGAGACCAGGGTATTTAACTGCTGAAGAGTTCTCCAGTACATATGCGCAGAGACAAAGTCGGACTGAATTCGTGACTGTGACGATGCAGCCGTTAACATGGCAATCAACACCGGATGACTGCCTTGAGCGGTCGCATCGTCACGTTTGCGATAGGGGTTTCGGCTATTCATATTATTCTCCGGTGTGATAATCTTATTCTTGGACCTATATCTTTTCAGCCTAGAGGCTCGATTGCTGAACGTAGTATGGGCGTCGGCACCCTCGAGGTTCCGTGGGATTTCAAAGTCTTCCACCAGTCTCAGGATAGAGTCGCGTAGTTGGTGGTAGTCTTTGCTGAGTTCTGACTTCTCCTCTGGTTCATCATCCTCGCTAGCCGCAGAGGAAGAATCTTCGTCATCTTCGTCATCAGGATCATAAGTCATCTGCAAAGAGAGCCTCTCTCCATCCGCCGAGACAAATAGGACGGCCCACTTCTCGGCACATGGGTGGCACGAGCCTGCTACGACGTCGGCGCCGAGAATCTGCGTCATCTCGCGCATAGCAACTCGGAGCCTTTGACCGTCTTCTTCGTAGCTATCCGGAGGTCGGGAGGGCGCTTCTGAGAAGGGAGGGGAATACCGTTGTGGTGTACCCAAAGCTCGATCGAGTAGGGGTTCGTATGATGTGGTTTCGCTACGTACGGGTGAGACGCTCATGCCGAAGACAGACGTCGTATCCATATCTCGTCTCGATGCTGCTACGGAAATGGGTTGGGAGATGGCCGAAAACCCAGAGATCGATGGCGCGGCGGACCGAGTACCGCTTGAGTGGGCAGATTGAGGGCGCCGTTCTGGAAAGAGGGCATTGACCAAGGTGAGAAGATCAGCTGGACTGATAACAAGGTAGGGATGAACCTCGGCCGTCTCTCGCAACGAGGTAATGGACCTAGCTGGAAGTAGCCTCGCCGTCTTCTGGGTCCTCGACGGCTTGAATCGACCTACGAGGTTCTCAATGTGTTTCTTGATCTTCAAAGGCGTGGAAACCGGTTGTCCCAGGTGATGAGGTACTAGCATATCATTGACCAAGTCACGGGCCTTGAGGGCGACGTTCTTGAGTATTCTCTGACAGCCATACTCGGTGATGTTGTATTCGGCCATCATGCCGAAGTTCTCGGGGTGGATGAGAACAGCCGTCAGCCAATTGGAAAATATCCATTTGTATACAAACCAATGCCTCGTAGAGTCAACCTTGGAGGGGGCAATGTTCTGCAGATGGCGTAAGATCTCATTTCCTAGTTCTAAAACGCCTTCGGGAATACCCGTGCCATCTTCATCATCAAGGAGATCGAACAGTTCATCCAAGACCTGGTCATAGAATTCCTCAATCCTGATGGAATCTTTGGTGGTCCAATCTCCAATATCGTGAAATCTGTTGCCTTGGGGGTCGTCGGCTCTGTCTAGGAGAAACGCACCGTCTTTCAAAACCTTCATGATAAACCATTCCATATTGGAACGTCCGGACCAATCGCGCATAGCGGACCAAACGTTGACTATAGCCACAAGGACATTCTCATACTCGACGGGAGCGGCCTGGATCAGACGGGCGCAGGCGGTAGACCATACCTGCGTTCTTCTCCTGTCCTCGGCACTGTCTGGGCCGGCCGAATTGGCGAAACAAGTGTAGATGAGCGCAGATAGAGGGTCGTGACGCTGAAACGATAAGAGCCGCTCAACAGCACTAGCAGAGCTCTTATTCGCAGTGCTGGTACTTCCACGCCCACTAGACTGCGTATTACCAAAGGGTAGAACGGATTCTATGGGATCCAATCCAATATGAAATACGGTGAGAGCCTGGAGCTCGGCCACGCTTAGGGCACATAAGCGAGAAGCTAGGTAGTCGGGATTTGTCCGTAGCTGGGCTAGGAATTGGAGGATTGTTTCTCTAGATGTGCTGTCAAGGTCAGCGAGGAAAGGAGTGACAGGGCTGCCACTGATACTCCCGGCAACACTAGGTGGATGATCCAAGGTCTCCGAAGAGGCCATGCCAGCCGGCTGAAGTAGTTCCGTGTCTGGCTCCAAAAGGGCATAGCGACGGGTGGCATCGCAGCTGTTACGGACATCTTGAATGGCATCATATACCTTGGCAAACATGTGGGTATCCCCAGATCGAAAAAGATCGGCCAGGTTCCGTTGTGTGGTCTCGCCGCAACGGGTGAGGCGTGCAGACAGGGCGGTCGAGATGAGGCTCCTCTGGAGACGTACGCGCGTACTGGCGCGCTTGCGCTCTTGGTACTTGGAGAGTCGGACCAAATGGGCCAGCTCTTGAAGGGTGGTCCCCTCATCCTCGACAGTTACGTAATTGGTGGTATATTGTGAGACGTCGCCCAAGAGGGGTTGTGGCAGTAGGCGCGAGGGTCCATCGTCATCTTGGCGAGTATCCTTCAGAGTGTCCTTGAGCGCATCTTTGAGCGCCGAGTGCGGCGTACTCGACGAGGAAACGACGGTCCGGTCATGGGCCGAACTAGTGCTTAATTGGGTTGAAACCTGAGCCACAAGAGGTTTCATAGGCACACTCGTGCCGGCGTCCTGCTTTATCTCATCGTGAGAGGCGTCGTTGTTGTTGTTGTTGTTGTTTAAAACTAGGGATGAGTCAGTGGACTCGGGAGGCGGGGCGGAATGCACAGGGCTTCGTGATCGATGTCTGCGTGGTTGCGACGTAACGACAAGCGCATCGGGCGAGGGGCTTGGGGGTCGGGATGGGTTCGATGCGGCCGGCGACACAGCTGCAGCGTAGCGCATAGACAAATCAGCAATCACGACCAGAAGACATAAGTATCCGCACGTCGCGCGGGATCACTCACGAGGGGCTGGATGTACGCAGACCGGAGACGATAGGGAACGCTGCATGGAGATCATCGTGAGTCCATAAGAAGAACCGGCTGGCGGCGAGGGGGGGGCGTCTATAGCAGCAGCACCCGCAGGAGAGCCACTAGGCGCGAGCCAGCGTTGCGAAGGAGCGCTGCGACCGCTCAGGGTTTCGGGTGATGCTCGATTCGCGTGCGCGAGGGGGGGAACCAGAGGACTTTCCGCGTCGGGAGAGGGCAGGGTGAAGCAGAAAGACACGGATCTCGCTATATATCAGATCGAGACCAGTTGTCGTGACAGTCGAGGCTTGCGCGCGGGGTGGGGGATAGCTAGCTTAGGCGGTTTGAGATTTAGCTCTTCAAGCTACCCTGGCAGGCCGGACTGGCTGGCTGTCAGAGGTGGTGGTAGACAAGTGGATAATAAGAGGGCGATATAGATAAGGCGGCCAGGACGAAGTCGAGGGAAGCCGGTCAAGGCGGGGTGGCTGTTTTAGCTCATTTCAGCGACGACGGCGGGCGTCGGGACTCGGGCAGAAATGCGTATAGTAAGGTAGGTAGGGTTCTGTCTGGTAAGGTGGTAAGGTAGTAAGGTAGCAAGGTATCGATTTGGGGCCTGGGTGTGTGGGTGGTGGGTGGTTATTAGAGGTGGTGAGCGATCCCGTCACCTTTCGTCAGTGCTGGCGGGCCTCGGTTCGTTCAGCGCCCGATGGTGGCTCCTCCCTAACAGCGATCTCGAAGGGGTCTAGAGAGGATAGGAAGGAAACCAAAAGGAAAACCAAAAAATAGGAATCGGGAGAGAAAAGGGAGCAGCACGAACAAGCTAATCTAAAAGAGAAGAGGAAGAATAAGAATAAGAATAATAAGAAACAGAGCCCAGATCAGTAGGTAGCATGTATGTAGCATGTAGCATGTAGCATGTAGGTAGGTAGGTAATGGGCACTACTGGCTGCTGGCCAGCTGTACAATCAATAGCTGGCGTAGAGTATATCTATACGTAGTGTAGTATACCGTAGAAACAGTGGTTGTCTGTAGCATCTAGCGTCATGTACCTGGACTGATGTGATGGCTACCTGCGGATAAGCCACCCCCCCTGTCGTGGCCAGCAGAGAGACGGCGCCAATCAGCAGCGGGCACACAACAGACGACGGGGATGTGTGTTCGATATGGGCTGCCATGTACAGGCGCAGGACAGGCGGTCGCACAACTGTGGGTGTTGGGCGCCGGCGCCGTCGTTCGCTGTCGTTCGCTGTCGTTCGTGCGCTGGTGTGCTGCAGGCATGGAGCATGGAAGCGTGGAGCGAGGAGCGAAGGGCGTTGGAGCGTGGGAGGCGTGGGAGCATGGGCGCCGGCACGCATGGGGTGCCAGGTTGGTTGCCAGGTTGGGCCATGGTTGTGTTGTATCTCTACTACCTACCGCGAGGCATGTGGTGAACTTCTGGGCTGTATACTACACTACCTACATACCTCTACTGTATGTGTATGTACATACCTAACATACCTACCTACATGTATGTATGCAGCGTACAGTACTACATGCCTACCTACATCCATACTGCCCAGTAAGGTACCGTACCTCACTACCTATTCTGGGTGTGAGGGGCGTCGAGAAGGGGTTGAAGGGGTTGGAGAGAGTAAAAAAGAGACAGAGATGCGAGATGCGCGACACGGGCTGGCTTGACACGAATCGACACGAATCGACACGAATCAATCAACCACCCGTTCCGTGCTGCCGATCCACCCCAGAGTCCACTGTGAGATGTCTCTTTCCTGCCTCGTGCATTTCTCTGTGTACATTCCGTGCCGCCTGCCCTTCCCTTCGATCCGCTCGCGCCCTTTCTTGTGCCCATTCCTGTGTTCTTTTCCCGGCTTCTCGTCTGTTTCGTGGGCTCTTCCCTGCGAACATTGAAGGAGGGTGGCCACAGGTGTCTGTATACAGCAGGTACTACCAGTAGGTACAGTAGGTACGGTAGGTACATGACATGTGCCTGTCTGTACAAGGGCGGCAAGTGCCACGAAACGCCGTGCTCTGTGGGTGTTTGCCATGTCCAGCGCCAGAGCCCCTCGGTAGCGACTCGGTCTCTTAGGGCCGCCACAACAGCCGCCGTCTACTTCTGTAGTACCTAGCGCTACCTACCGGCTACCACGTCCATGCCAGATGCGACACCTCGACGGATCTGCCCATCCACGTCGACATCCACGACATTTGGAGGAACATAATAACAGCAGCATCTCCATTTCATCTCATCCCATATCTCAATGTGAGACCAGCTCGTCCTCTGTGCCAATTTCTCTTCAAGGTTCCATACGTCCATGTCTGCGCCTGTCTACATACTACATACTACATACATACATACATGCACACCTAACCTACTGGGGCACGCGCTGGGGGACGCGCTGGGGGACGCGCACTACGAGAGTACCGTAAGTGACTGATCGAGTGAGAACCTGTATACTACGTGTGTCTGTGTGCGAGAGTGATACGACGATGAGTGATGAGTTGGTCAATCACAGCAGAGGGCGTGTAAGTAAGTAAGTAGGTAAGTAAGGAGGTGAGTAGGTAAGTGAGTACCAACAACACAGCAACACAACTTCCACCGCTTTTCTGCCGTTTATCGTCCTCATCCTCGTCGTCGTCGTCATCATCATCATCATCATCTTACATACGCGAAACAGATGAATGAATGAATGACCTTCTCGTTTTCGTCCCCTTTCTCTTTCCCTTGGCTTGGCCTGTTCGTTCGCTCGCTGCCACCGCCAGATGGATGGATGTGTTCTGACGAGGCGTGCGTGACTTGTGCTTGTGAAGAGGCGGCCAGATGCTTGCTGAGCTGGCCTTGCATTGTGCATATCACCATAATATTACTCTCTCTGTCTATCTCCGACCGTCTGTCCGTCTATCCGTCCGTTTTGGTCTCGTTCCGCCATTTCGCATAAACCCAGAACTTGCAAGATTCCTGAATGGGCGAGTTGACGGGTCACATAGCCCTAATAGCTAACTACTTATTACCTAGTAAGCAATAATCCTTCTTTATTATTATTATTATCATTATTATTATTGTGGTTGTTGTTATTATTAAGTATGGTCAAATCTCTCAGTTCCCTCTTTTTTGCTGGCAAACGAGAGCCGACGTCGTGAAAAGAGGAGCCCGACTCCTGGCCCAGCCGTCC
>NQIM01000675.1:0-15383 GCA_003426235.1 Xylaria polymorpha
TAAATCAGATATAAATAAATTTTCCCTAATTTTATAGTTAAATCATGTAAACTATATTTATAGTAGGGTGAGGAGCGCTGCTTCGCAGCAGGGATGGCTTGGGCGAAGTGGTTCTACGTACAGTGCCGAGTCGAAGGGGTCGGGGGCCGACATTGTGAAAAGGTTTGGATGATCGCAGATGGTGGGTTACAAATCTATATCACTAAGATTCGGTTCTYTTCTTTTTTTCTTTCTTTTTTTCGGATCGAACTGGGTTTCGTGGTCTGATGGGAAAAGAGCTTGGGTATGCTAGATATAGAGGTAGGTAGAAGGAGTGATGGATGTACAACATGTACAAGATGGAGGGATGATGCATGGTGGGGTTTGTTTCAATTGAGCGGATAAGCTGCTGTGTTTCCACGGCTCAAAGGTGGGGCACAGGTCTAGACTGAGCTGACTGCCTGCCTGCCTGCTACCAGGTAGGACCGCTAACAAGGGGGCTCGATCTTCCACTTGCTTGTACCCTAGGGGCACATAGCAAGTGGAAGTACATATTTGAGGTGGTATGATATATGATATATAATATCTGATATGTGATGATATGTCAGAGTGGACGGCCCAAAAGTGATATGTAAACTACTAGCTTAGGTACCAGAGAGGGTGGGATAGAAGAGGATAGATAAGGTATAAATAAAAGGTCTGTAGATAAATAATGCTATGCCGTGCGCAATGCTAACCATCACTGAAGAAGCACAACGACTACCCAGCCTGCCACAGTGCACTCACACACAGAGAGAACATCTCTAACAAGATATGAAGATGTATTTACACATCTGCCAATAAATGCCACATTTTTGTTTTGTTTGGGGAGATGGCCGTTAACAACATCTAGATAGCCACTGGGACTTCTACTTCTTCCTCAAACTCCCCGAATGCTATTGATGCACTTCCCAGCGTAGCAACAACTCCCACCACTAGGTAGCCTAAAAGGCCGCTGAGTCAACACAAGCCCGTAGCTGCCAAGATTATGATACTGTGCTGCTCGTCGACCGACTACACAGTTATCATCTTCCGTGTCGATATCGGGAGACGCGCACATGGAGGACAAAGGAAATCGACCTCCCCGCAGCAAACTTGCAGGGTATCAATTGTTCCGGAACGCCAGCCGGAAACCAAACGCCGTAGACATAAAAAGCCCCAAAAATTCGGCGATATGAAACACGAGTGAATTTACTATACTCGTCCGAATGACCTGCACTTTTATTGTATTTTAGTTTGTGATTGTCGTTCCGGCTGCACTGCTCAATGGATTTCAGCATTGCAAAGGAGGCAGTAGAGGGGCTCCGTCCACGACTTTTCGCCGTCCGTCACGCTGTCGCGCAGATCCTGGATTTCGACTACTGGTGGTGATGTGTCGTTGATGACGGCCGAGAAAAGCCCTTCGTATGGCTTGGTATTGACCGGCTCGGCTATTTCCGACTTGCGAGGACGTCCTTTGCGCTTTGGCTCCGAGGCTGTGATGATGGGCACCGTGCGCGTTTCAGCCCTGACCGACGACCCGGCATTCTCGACATCGGCAAGCTTGATCGTCTGATGGTCCTCCGGCTTGACATCTATCGACTGTTGGGCCGTCTGGGCCGCTCCCGACTCGCTGGGACTGAGAGGGCGCTGCCCGCCTTCCGGCTCTTCAGCCTTCACCCGTGCTGGTTTATGAGGCTTGTCGGTGCCGAGTCGTGTAAACGTTTTCATGAGGGCCTCGTGGATGAGGCAATCGTCGTGTAGCCATTTCCTGCACTCGGGATTTGTGCAGTTCATCAGTTGCTTATCGGGGTTCTCGGGACGGTTGCATTTGCATCGTGGCAGAGCAGACTAATATCTTATTAGCACCGCAAGTCCTGGTCTACTAGAGAGTGTCGCATCTTACTGAAAGCTCCATACTTCGGACGTCAAAAGCCTGCCGCCAATAAAGTGCCTGCTGTACCTCGTCCTCGTTCGTCTCGTCCCATTGGTTCACCGTAGCCTGAGCAGTAACACTGACAACATTGATAACATCCACTGCCGAATGTTAGCGTGACTACTTTTCGTAGTAGCCCAACGGACTATACCTACTATGATTCGACGCAATCAGCTCGTTCTGACCATGGTAAGACTGCCTCCCCTGAATAAACTTCTTTCCCTCCTGAGTGCCGACGGGCAACTCGTCTGGCCAATACATCCAATACACACGAGCATACACGTGATGCTCGTCGCTCGCGCGGATCTCGAGGATCCTGGCTACCCAGTCGTCCTCCGACTTTTGCCTAGATTGGCGTGGCTCGCCGGGGTTCTTTTGGCGCTCGATGGTCGAGTTGTTTGCGACAAAGATAAAACCTTCGCTGTAGTACTTGACACCATTGACTAGTGAAGCGAGGGCTGGGTTAGCTGGGGAGCGACGACACGGTTGGGCTGCAACGGAAGGTCTACTACGTACGAACAAAACTGTTATAGCGGGTCATATCCATCCACTTCTGGTGGGGAAGAACCTGGTAATATCGATCCATGGTGTTGTTGAGGTCCTTGAACTTGCCCATGGGCGAGAAGGGAGAGGCCTGTAGGGATATCTTGGGGATTGGCTGGTCCTCGGACTCCTGTCGCCTGCGCTTGGCCTTCTTGTCCTTCTCGTTCGGGTCGGGATGGGCGACGGTAAAGGGACACTCGGCCTGGGTGTCCTCATCGGGCCGAGGCCGTTTGCGAGCGGTAGCCATGGCGGGTAGGGAGGCGCGTAATAACGGGGTAGCTGTCGATGAGATGGCAGGCTACGATGCCGGGGCGACGCGAGTGGTGGTCGGCGGCGATGGATGAGCGAGCGAGCGAGGGGGGCTGGGAGACGGATACAATGCCCGGCTAACTAAAGCAGAGCTCATCGATTGCGCGCTATGTCATGGACAGTGACCTGAATTCCTCTCCGTCGCGCAATTGATATATCCAGACGAAGCAATCACAGCTCGTCGCACAGCTAGCCAGCCCGAGACGATGCTGTCGCGTGGCGCTCTGCTCTGCTCTGGTGGCCTCGTTGGCGCTCCAGCGGTCTGTGATGGGGTGTGTAGGGGCCCGACGCGATGAAGCTTCGTTGGTGCAGGATGGTGGGCGGAGATGGGAGACGGAGCACCGTGTACGTGTGCAGCCAAAGAGGCAGAATGGTAAGCGCAAATATAATTGTTTAATTATTAAGGTGGCGGGGGAATGAATTGAGGGGGGACTAGTGTAGGTAGGCGGAGGTGGACTACGGTTAGGTAGGTTGGTAGGCACCTTAGTGCCCCAGGTGAATGCTACAGATATGTGAAGGCCTGTGCAGGTTAGCTACCTACCTACCGACGTAGTATAAGCAGGCTAGCGTGGTCTAGGACCGCGCCGCTGTCATCCCTTGCGCCTGGTCCTGGTCCTGGCGCCCCCCCTAACCCGCCGTATCCCAGGAGTGAGGTCCAGAAGACACCACACATAGGTTATCAACCACCCAAACTCTACAACTTAACAGTTGAATAACAGAGCCAAATAAAGTCATAGAAATATATAAATATATCATACCAGTACCCAAGGTTTAAATTATAACAAATAGCTTTCGGGTTATTTTTTAGATTTTATTTAGCTGTGTTATTCCCTTTTGCAATAGGAGAGTTTAGGTGGGTAATAACCTTTGTGTGGCGTCTTGTGGACCTCACTCCTGCTCGGGTCAAGGCTTACCGTCGAATCGAGTTCCAACAATGCATTGGCCCCCCAGCCACTAGCGTAGGTGCCCCTTTTTATCCAATGAAAATAAGCCATCGAAATCGTTACCAACTCTTCGTACAACTTGAACTCGACCGGTGGAATCCCTTGAAAAAGTGATAACTGACCAACCTCGAATACATAAGGCTAAGCACAGAAGCATGGAAAAACAAAAACCTAGTGACAAGAAGTAGGTATCATCATCATGTCTTATTGCTTTAATGGTTACCCCCTTCAGAGGTTTCACACACCGTTGCAGATGTCTATAACACCTAATACTGTACTACCTACTCCGTATATACTGTGTAAGTTACAGTACTATCTAAGCATAAGCCATGAATGGCGTCAGCCCCATGGCTCCGGGTTATTGGGCTACTAACTATACTAACAAGACAGCTCTATCGAGCGTATCCATCTTGCGTATAAGTACTTAGGAAGATCCCATCTATTAGAACTCTCTGTCAAAAAAAAAGTTTTTATTTTAATTCCAATTTCCTATTATGGGCAATTGAATAAAGTCAACAACCTGGCAATAGCAACATATGTAGTACTGTAGGTAAGGATGATCACCCTCCTTACCCCCACGGTTAGGTAAGCTCTTTCCTACACTGCGTACCTACCTAGCTAGGTAGGCAGTACAGTACTAGGTGGACTACTGTTACTACGCCCCCGGGCTTTTTCCCTTTTGGAGAAGAAAAAAGTTTAGGAGAGAGAGGGGGCGGGGTTACATACTACCTACTACCTACCTAAACATATGTACAGCTGTGCGCTACAGAGTGTATTGTGTTTGTATGTAGGTCGGATACTGTATAGTGAGGCGGGCATCCATCGACTATACGACTTACCATGATATAATTGCCTAATAGGGAAATTAGAGCCCTAGTCGCGGAGGGTCCTAATAAAGCACCGTCTGCGCACTTAGGAAACACGTTCGTCGTAAGATATATATGCTAGTGTAGTTGCAGTTGTATGAATTGTTGGTCTGTTCAGTGTAGGTAGGTAGGCTGTAACTAGGTAGTGTCCGGCGTTAACTAAGTATATATAACCAACTACCTCTTACTCTTAGTGTTAGTGTAGGTAGGTGGTGCAACCTGGCGCGGCTGTCATATTAATCCATCCCTGATCGATACCACGCGAATGTCCAAAACCAGCCAAGTTCTTCAACAAAAGCATAGCCAACGCCATCGCTATGCAGAATCGAACGACAAAAAGAAAATTTCGCTATCCTTGTTCACAAGTCTGAGGCCAAGGGTCGTCAAGGAACTCTTTCCTCCTCGTCCCCTTGGTAAGCTCCCAGCATACCTCGATGCTCCTCGCCGTTCATTGCTTCGTGTCCATGGACGTCCTCACCGTTCTTGAATCCTTCAATGATCTCCGAGAGCGCCTCTCCTTGCGACCTGCCGCGCTCAACGTTAATAAAGTAGATGATTGGAGCTGGTAGTCCGACCAACACCGCCAGAAACCAGAACGCTGGCCGAATTTCTCCGTAGGTGTCGATGATAGTGCCGACGATGACGGGACCAAAGATGCTTGATCCCTTATCCGTAATAGCATACAGTGCATAGAACGCAGCCTCGGACCCAGGAGGGATGAGTTCGCCGAAAAGGGATCGACAGTAGGAACTGAGACCCCCCAAGACAAGGCCATAGACGGCAGCCAAAGGATACATTTCCCATGGTTGTTGGAGGCCAACCACCCCCCATCTCTGAACAACCGGGAGATAGCCCAAAAGCCCGTATATGGGAATCACTTCGAAAAGGGCAATACACCCTAGGATTGTTTGATGAGGTTTGAGGTTGAAATGCCTAGAGATGAAGGACCAACTTAAAGCACCAATGACACCCGTCGTAGTAGAAATGACATTGATGAATCCTAGCTCCCAAGGCTCCATGCCGAGTTGGGTCTTCGCAAACAAGATAGCGGTGGACGAGGTGGTCGCGATTGCGTCGGAGAGAAGGAACCAGCTGGCTAGGAAGAGAACAATGTCGACGAGACGTCGGGCTAACATAATCGTGCGGAACAGATTCTTCCAGGAGAAGGCGATGTAAGAAAGCCACGCTCTTGACCCTTGGTAACCTGTTGCTGCCAGGGGAGGACCAGGTCGCGGCCTCAGCCACATGGCCGCAGGTATCGTAAAGATGGCCCACCATGATCCAATGAAAAACAGGACTACGCGTTGCGACCATGTTGAGCTCCCCATGGCGACGAGCAGCAGAATAGAGACACACTGCACAAACAATGCTGCACCATACCCGATACCAATGCCCTTGGCCGATATTTCAGTCGAGAGCTTGAGCTCGATGGAAGTGAGCTCTTCGTGTGTTGGGATGCGTCGTAGATCATAGTATTCCGAGTTAGTATCACCTGGCCGGAGTAAAGCGGTCGTTGAATTGTTAAGTGGATGTTCTGTAAGAGTAGGTGACGTCGCTAGAGACTGAGAGTCGGGTGCGTGGTCTTCATTTCCACCCTCGATCGGAAACCCTGCAGCCGAGTCTTGAACGAGAGGATGGTGGCGAACGAGAAGGGGCAGGAACGAGTTGAGCAAGACAAAGGAGGCCCCAAAAGAGGTGTTAGCTATGATGGCGAGTAGGCCGCCGAGAAGGTATATCTCCTTGGAGATGAATATGTAGCACATCACGCAGAGGCTACCAGTCCAGGCAAATATCAGTAGAAGGCGTTTCCGGTAATTGCCATGGTCGGCGGCACAGCTGATGCTGACCACTAGCACTGCCTGCAATAGTACGCTTATACTGAATGTATACATGGCAAAGCTTGCGGTATTGATCTCAACCCCCAAAATGGAGACGATGCACTGGCTGTCCTCGTGGCGGCTGTGTTTCTGGGCGCTGTCGCCGCATGGCGTTTTGCGGTCGGAGAGAAGAACGCCATTCTCTCTGGCCAGACTCTCGAGAAGGATCGGTATAAAGGAAGCTATCGCAACATGTGTGAGCGTCGTTTGGAGAGGAGGGTGGTCGCACAAGAGAGTCGGGGACGGTAGCTGAGAATCTTCTCGATGGTTACTTACAGATAGCTATACCATGCAGTCAGCAGTCATCCTGTAGATGGATAGTTGATAGTGTAGCGGGGATGAATGAATGATGGCAAACTTACCGCAGATAACGTAGGTTTCGGCAGCAAAGGCATACATATACCAGCCGCTCAGCTCTTTCGTACTAGTAGGACGGGTGTCTTCACCAGGATAGCGTCGGATGGGAGGTGAGCTATCACCGGTATCGGTGCTAGGCCGTGGACTCATTCTGATAGACTCGGCGGTGGTGGTCGAGCGTTCATCGTCGGCTTCGAAGGACGAGGAGTGAGAGCGGATCGAGTATTTCGAGGCGATGGACTGAACCGAGAGCAGGCGAGGGTTTGGCGGTGGGCGCTGTGGTGTCAGCTGCTCATGCTGGAGCTGGAGCTGGAGCTGGTGCTGCAGCTCATCCCGGGGAACCATGACGCCCGAGGTAGCCTATGGTAGGCGTCCCCGGATAGGTAAGGCTTAGTGGTAAACGTGGGCTGTGTGATTGGCTAGAAAGGGTCGCGGTGCTTGAGCTGAGAGCTGACCTCGACGGCACCGGCACCTGCAGACAGCAGGAGCCGTGTAAGTCCTTGGAGCCTTGGCACTTAGGTAGCCAGAGAGAGGTCCCTGAGAGGTCCCTGAAAAATCCCTGAAAAGTCCCTGTATGGGGAGAGGGAATGGCGTCACTGGTAGATTGTCTCGCCCTTAAATCGCCAATCAACGCCGATACCTATCGTGCTGTGGTATTCTGTTCCGCAGCAGTCAGAATCATCAGCTATGCAACCAGTCTTATAAACGCCAACTCTAGTTCCTTGTTCCTGGTTCCTGGTTCCTAATGCCTCCTTCATATGATACTCACAAGTAACTTGAGTATTTAGTGAATTCGTCTTTCATAGCCTCGATAGTCGACCGCGACTTATTATTCATCGTCCAGCAACAGCTGCGCCCGCGCACTACGTTGTCTCGAACGGATGATATAAGGCGGGAGGCGGCCGTCTCTTATGGAAGCTTCCCTTCTTTTCTTTGCGCGCCGACGTCAATCCCTCATCGCGTGCGTGATCTCGTCCCCTTTCCGACGTCTGTGGTCAATCAATCTGTCGGCAGATGTGTCGTGTGTGCACCGTGACGCAGGAACTCGTATGCTCGTTTGCTACTATACAGTAATATATTGTACTCATAGGCATTTTTATGCATGCGACCTGAGATAAGAAGGTATTCTCCCTCGGGCGACCTGGACGCCTTGTTGGACGAGGTTAGGTGTCTGTGTGTCTGTGTACAGACAGATAGGCGTGGAGAATGTCGAGGGGAGAAAGGCGTCCCGACCGTCGGCCACCAACAAAGAAAGGAAGGGTAGGCATGCTGTAGAACCGGTCGGGCGCTTGGAGGCCTGCTATGCTATACTATACCTATACCTAGATGGCCACCTAGATTAGATGGCTCTATGCCTACTCTGTCTGCAATCTCGTATCATCTCCAGCAAACCTGCCTCAGAGGGCACCAGAATTAGAGGGAAACCACCCAACCCCTCGTTCTGCTGCCAAGAGGGGGTCAGGCGGTCCCTCAAATCTCCATTTCGGGATGGCCACCAGGCAATCGCCATCAGGGCCGGTCTCTGTCTAGGTAGTTACTGGCCTAGTTCACCCCGCGGTTCGCTGGCATTATGGGCTATGGGCACCGCGGGGGATCGGGGGAATCAGGGAAAACAGACAGGATTGTCGATGCATTATGCCAGTCACCACATTCGCGAGTCACCGCCGACGAAACGAACGTCCCACCACCACACCGTCAGATGTCGGACGTCAGATTTCAGGGGTCTGAGACCACCTCCTACTATACTATATACACACAGTACTTAGTACCACGCATGTAACGCTGGCACTATCTCCAAATGTTTCATGCTCAGTATCCTGACCAGAAAAGCTTACTCGCGCGAAGGAGAAATTAAAGTGACGATGGTCGGGACGGAGATATCATCATTCCACAAGAAACATTAGCGGTGTTGCTCGTGATCTCCATGACTCTTAGCTATCCACAGACAACCCCGAAAGCAACAAGATCGGCAACCATCTGAGCTGGGTCACCAGGGTGTTCGATTCTGAGGCTAAGTACTCCGTATCCTGTCCGTAGAAGCCCACTCACGTTGGGAGATGAGATGCACGTCTTTATCAGGTACCTGAGCTGAGCTCGTGGCAGACTCGTGGGTTCCCAGGTACCGGGTTAACAGATAATCCACCATGGAATGGAATGTCATTCGAACAACTCATAGAATTCGTTCCATTCTTGGTTCCATTCTTGGTAGCCAGCTGGTCTTTCTCCAATGGTAATCATCCAGATTGCCGAGCGATCTGGCCAACCGCACCGCAACTGTCGGCCCGTTTTAGCCGATACTGATAACTTGCTGCGCGGAAGCACCAGAAAGCAGGACTCCCTTCAGCCCAGGTTCACAAGATGTCAGTTCCCGTTAAGGGTGAATAGCACAGACATGAAACCCAAATCGTAATTTCTTTCTTGCCCTTTGTGTTTTGTAGGAAGTACGTTGTTAGACCTTAATCTCTGTCATGTAGGGAGCGAGCTGTCGTGGTATAGTTCGCTCGATTAATGCCACACCAACTGCCCATATATCTCCAAATCTGCTAACCTAGCTATTTTCCACACTTGGAGTCGTACCATACCTACCAAGCAGGGGGGAAGTAATCGAATTCATCAAAAATAGTGGCTTAGCCTCATTCTCCTCAAACTAATGTCTGCTTAGCCATTCGCTATTTGATGAATATCTTCCGCCGCGAAGTTAGACTTCAGCCTATATATCTGCCGCCATGGTAACCCAGCACTCCACTGCCCTGCGACCTCGAGGCCTCTACGTTTCAAGCTTCCAGTGTCGATCACGCCAGTTTCCCACTATAACGGCGAGTTTCCTTGATCCATTCTCGCCTGAAGTTGTAACGTATGTATTATAGCTTGGCTCACGTAACATTGCTAAAAGATGCTAAATTCGAAATCTGAATAGGAAGCAAGAATGTCCACCAAGCGCAGACCAACCACACCGTTCATCCGCGGTTTTAATATGCATGATCCAACTATAAGACGGAACATAACACTTTCGTGGTCTCGGGCTATAGGTTCCGTCTCTTATATGAGGCGGTTGGCTATATAACATGATGACTCCTCTCCCCCCCTGAATTCGTGCAGCACAGCCAGCCGATCACCGACTCATCTCGACAAGCCCGACAACAATGAAGTCAGCACTCCTGCTCCTCCTCGCGCCCATCGTGGCTCTGGCCGCGCCCGCTGAGCTGGCGGAGAGACAGGCGGCAGACAGCATCAACACGCTGATCCAAGCCAAGGGCAAGAAATACTACGGCTCATGTGCGGACCAGAGCCGTCTTTCGTCAGGGAAGTCTGCGGCCGTCATCCAGGCTGACTTTGGACAAGTGACACCGGAGAACAGCATGAAGGTACGGCAGGCCCGCCAGAAAAAAACACAACATCAGGAACACTAACAAAGGATTGTCTGCTCACAGTGGGATGGTACCGAGAGCAGCCGGGGCAACTTCAACTTCGCGCAGGCCGACTACCTCGTCGACTGGGCGACCAAGAACAACAAGATGATCCGCGGGCACACGCTGGTGTGGCACTCGCAGCTGCCGGGCTGGGTCAGCCAGATCCGGGACAAGGCGACGCTGACGAGCGTCATCGAGAACCACGTCACGACACTGGTGACGCGGTACAAGGGCAAGATCTACGCCTGGGTTCGTTCTGTTTCTTTCTCCTATTCCTTACTGACTTACCCCCCCTCCCCAATCATCCTCACCCAAAACAAAAAACAACACGAAACCCATTTACAACACCCAAACACTAACCCCCCCATGCCCAGGACGTGGTCAACGAGATCTTCAACGAAGACGGCTCCCTGCGGAGCTCCGTGTTCTCGCAGGTGCTAGGCGAGGACTTTGTGCGGATCGCGTTCGAGGCGGCGCGCAAGGCGGACCCGGACGTGAAGCTGTACATCAACGACTACAACCTGGACCAGCCCAACTACGCCAAGGTGACGACGGGCATGGTGGCGCACGTCAAGAAGTGGCTGGCGGCGGGCGTGCCGATCGACGGCATCGGGTCCCAGGCGCACCTGGACGTCGGGGCTCGCGGCCCAGGCCGGCGCCACCATCAAGGCCCTCGCCGCCTCGGGCGCCGAGGTCGCCTTCACCGAGGTGCGACATCGTCAACGCCCCTGCCAACGACTACGTAGCCGTCACCAAGGCGTGTCTTGATGAGCCAAGTGTGTTGGTATCACTGTCTGGGGTGTTCGGGACCCTGTGAGTCACTCTCCTGCTTTTGTTTCGTCTCGCGGATGGATGGGGAGAGGTATTTAGGATTGAGAAAGCTGACATCACCATGCAGGACTCTTGGAGAGCGGGCAACAACCCCCTGCTCTTCGACGCCAACTTCAACCCCAAGGCTGCGTATACCGCCGTCGCCAATTCTCTGAAATAGATGAGTGGGAAACGCAGAAGGGTTTGCTCAGACGACGTCGATGCTTTCCCCATGTAGGCCAGGTCTACCGTGCTTGATTACCCCATCTTGTATATAACTGCCCTAAAAAACAGACAGAGAATGTAAACCCAACGTTATGCTTTCGCAGGGAAGCTATAATGAAGCAGCATGTTTGAACCAGAGCAGTGTAGAAGACATTATCTAAGCGACGCTTTCACTTCACACTTAGATACTTTCACCCGTAGGAATCTTGCGACAGCATAGAGTGGATATCATTGCACAACTCACACCGTAAAAGACCAAGCAGAAAAGATGCAGGGAGACGGCACAATCAATCCCGATCCCCTAGAAACAAAATGGACAGAATGCTGTCATTGCCGCCATCTCCCACTCCATCGCCACCAGATTAATGGACATCCACTGTCCTCCATTACTACCCCCCCACGTCCCTCGTTTACTTCTTGAACACGCTGAAGATCTTGTTCTTCAGCTTATCAGCGAGCCCCAGGTTCGGAGGCTTAGCGCCATCCTGGCCCTGGGTCTCGGGGGTGTGGACGACGTTGGCGGCGCCGCCGCGGCCGGTGTGGAAGTCGCCTTCCATGGACGGTCGGACAGCCTCGGCCGGGACAAAGTCCTTGTCTACGCGCGCGGCTGGCGGGGTTTCTTTGTCGGCTATATTCGCAGCACCTGTTTGGCGGGGTGAAGGAGAGAGAAAGTCAGCTTGAGTTCGCTATGGCACTACGCCGAAGTCATATGGCGAGGAAGAAACGAGTTCGTAAGGAGGAGATGGCTGGCTTACCTCCGCGTCCCGTGCTATAGGCGCCGTCACCGTGGGTGCCCTCGTCGCCCTGGCGCACGATGGAGCCGTCGACGTACGGGGTGTCGTCGGGGTTGATGTTGCCCGCGCCACCGCGACCGTGGGATACCTCGGTGCCAGCCATTGTCGGGTTTTTGTGATGTCAACTGAGAAGTGTTAGTCCCTGCGCGCGCTTGGAAACCAACAACGTCAAGGAGGTAGCTTCTGGCGTCGAGAGAAGTGACAGGGAATGTCCATGTTGAGATGAACATATAAGGCTGTGGTTGATCTGGTCGTACCACCCACGGCCGTCTAGGGTTGCAGCAGGTGATGCATGCGATGCGATGCGCCGGGGAGTAAGACTTGGAGGTGGTGCTTGGGGGCTGAGGTCGAGTGGCCCCTTTTGGTAAGACATACCTGTTTTGGTCTGCTGTCGATAGATAATCTGTATTGATAATGGCGATTGCAAAACGAACAACGTTGCTTCTGGTGTTATTCGTAAGGGCAGCAACAGTTAGTAGGTAGATAGAACCTTAGGTCTGGTGAGTCTTTTGTGCTGTCTCCCGCTCAGCTCCAGCTCCGATATGTCGGTAGGTACCTCCTGTACATCGGTGACAAGATTGCTGCCGTGCCGTGCTGGCTGTTCCCCATGACTCAGTATACCATGATACGTCTCCCAACGTACTTACACTACCTACCTACAGTAATTCCTCGCCTCTAATATTAGCCTGTCTCAGCCCATTTCGTCAGTGATATCGGCTGGATTCTTCCCAAGCCTGGTCCTTTGTGGGCTGGTTGCCTCGTCGGATAGATAAAAGGAGTGACAAGAGCACTGACGTAATTAGAGCTCTGATAAGATGTCTCGCTCTCATTGGCTACCAGAATCGGTTAGAGCAAACAGCTCCCCCGCCAAGCCCAATAGCTCCCGCAAGCGAATCCATGGGGAGAAATGGAGAGATCCTACAGATTGGGTAGTGCCAGATAGTGGCCTGGGCTCCATCTTAGGTCCTACCTAGGTAAGTACCGTAGTGGGAAAATACGTGGAGCGGGAACCGTTCTTTTGCAAAAGAAGCGTTCTTGGCCAAAGAAGCGTTGCCCAAAAAGATGCGTTGCCCACCTAAAATTAATGGGGCTGTCCGTAGCGTTGAACAGGGTATATGCTGGAATAATGGGCTTGGCAAATAACACTGGTCGTAGAGTGGTCTGATCACCCACTCCGCTACTGGGCTCTACGGGTTCGACCCCCCGTGGAGTCCAGTAGCGGAGTGGGCAGACTTTTGAACTTTTTTTTTTTTTTTTTTTGGAATGCCCCACTCTGAATTCTGGACCAATCAGAAGCGTCCCTTTCAGCAACGCTTCTTTTACGGGCAACGCTTCTTTTGTCAGGCAACGCTTCTTTAGCAAAAGAACGCTTCTTTTCCCATACAACGGTAGTTATACGTTCAATGCGTTCTTTTTTAAAAGAACGGTTCCCTACTACGCGTATTTCCCTATACGGTACCTATGTAGGTAGCTGTACCCCACATGTGCCACTACCTAGGTATGTCCCCCGTGCTTGTCTCTGTCATCTTGGGGAAATCTGAACTTGAAAACCAATTCGACGATAACTTAAAGTGCTTACCAAGTACCACGACAATACCTACCTAATTGGCTTCCTCGAGCTCGGGATTTGCTTGTTTTGTTCTTGCCAGATTCTTTATGATCATGTTATAAGAAGCCAGTGATAGTGACTCACGTTATTGTGGCGCTTTTTCTGATTACCTCTTGATTATATCCATCTTTGACGAGCTGACTTGGTTTCCAGGCTATACGTAATAACAAAGAAGGGAGATTTGTATCGCTTCATGGCTCCGTGGAATCGGCAACCCTTCTCTTACTTTTTATGAATTTCATCCATAATCGTTAAGTTGCCGCTATTCTCTTGCGACATATTTAACGCCCGACACATTGCCAAGAAAGGCAGCAACTGTTGGGTTCCCCGACCAAGTGTTGCCTCAGGGCCGCAGTTCAGGATTATGCGACGACCCTGTTTTAGACTGGCTTCAAGTGCACCTCTTTTCTGGAAACCATGATCACTTCTCTCTAAGTTGTTCGTGGTGTGAGAATCCCGAGAGCTTCGCATAGGCCTTTACAATATGCTGACAACACCTGGCCTTCCAAGTTGTTATAGAGCTGTGATGCTTAGCGAGCACTTACTGCCGTGAGATAGGATTCGATGCCTAAATAATGCGCAACCAACTCACGAGGTTGTGGCGATGGAATTGAAGATGAGGCAAGCGAAATGAGCCGCCTTCTGTCAACACAACTTTCGCCTGCTAGACAGCTCTTTTATGAGCTAACTCGCAAAAAGCAATTGTGCAACGTGAGAACTTCGGGGGAAGACCGAATTGTTTTTTGCACGAGATCCCGATACCTATATCTTCGGCTGGTCACTACGGAGGAGCTGAAAAGGAGGTGATATGACATAAACTTATCCGAGACCGGGACGAATTGACGTGTAACATGCAGCCATAAGGTCCGGAGCGAATGCAAAGTCTTGCTCGCTTGACTTGAAGCATTGTTATGATATGACAGTCCCCCACCGAATCCCAAAGAAGCAGTCGTTGAGCACAGCCGAACGTGATATTTTGCTGACCGCTAACCCAGCGATGCTTGCTCTCGTCAGGGACCGTTGAGATGGTGATCCGCCAAGAGCCAATGACAAAAGCCGATCGACAGGCTCACTCACACGGTGGCATTGCTTGGTAGCGGCACTGAACTCCAATGGGGGCTCGATTTTTAGGCATGCGACGTAGAATGCTGTCATAGTACATGCAGATCAGGCCGACCTCCGCCAGCGGTCGCATCAAAATGGCCCGACACACCCGGGCAACACCCCAGCAAAGAAGCAAAGTCGATACCGTCTCGCAACAAAACGACTTAAACGATCTAGCACCGATCGTGGCGCCGTCCATGAACACCAGACAGACTCGATGCGCCAGCACCGGAATGTGATAAGTCACGTGCAGAACTGCGACTGACCGGATCATTTGACCATCATATTGAGGGGGAGATGCATCTTAATTGCGGATGATATCGAGAAGGGCGGGGGAAACATGGCTTCACCTTGTCATTCTGCATATGCACAATGTTACACGGCTTCAGGTTATCTCCAGTCGAATCAAGTGACAGCAGCGAGTTGATGTGTTGGCAAGAGACACCGGCGATAACGCGGCGGGGGAACACCTGGTCAGTAATAAGCTTGGGGCTTGCATGTTATGTCAAGACCCGTCCCGTCATGTACAAGTGGGAAAGAGCAATTAATCTCTGCGTCTCTGCGATCTAGAGCTCTTATATATATTATAGCTGTTTCTCTTC
>NQIM01000676.1:0-15335 GCA_003426235.1 Xylaria polymorpha
AAATCCGAGAAGAAGTCAAAAGACAAGAAAAAGGAAAAGGAAAAGGAAGAAAAAGAAGACGCTGATGACTCGGAATGATTCAATTTCCTAGATTCATGAAAATGAATTTGGAATTCTCCACTGTAACCTCTCTTAAATATTTGCTACCAGTCTATTTCGTCTCACGCCAACTACGTTCCTTTTACGCTCCTTTGCAAGTCAGTTACTTCACAAGCTCACAACCTGTATGAACCACTATTTTTTTTTTGCAGTGTCACACGTGCCTGAGCTTCAGACCTACATATCAAATATATATCACCAGTGCGAGACTCTATGAGAGCCTGTACGAAGCTTCAGCTTTCAGCTCACCCGTATTTCACTTAGCATAATATAGTACGTCGAGATGGCCTATACCAAAGCAAATCCAAGGACCGAAAGTTTGCAATTAGAAAGAGTGTTATTTAGACATATAATTGTAGATCTCTCAGCCTGGTGGAAAGGGGGTTATGTCTTCCGCAGCTCCCTTGGCGCCTTAGAAAAWTATTGCACTCAAATATCCATCTAAGCTCTTGACAAATACATACATATTTGATAAAAAAAACCATTAAGACATATAAGCCTTATTCTTCTTAATTTATTGTGTTGCCCGACTTTTTCTGTGAGACTACAGGATGTGAAGTCTGTAAAGGGAGGGGGCGCAGTTCGGCAATGTGATATGTCACTGTGTATTTCCTGAAAATACGTTAGGCCTAGGGCTTGCAACACACTTATATCGCAGGAGGCGAGATAGTCTGCCGTAAGTTAAACAGGGAAGAAAAGAGAAGATAACGTCGTATTATGCCATTACATAGGTAATACCCCTCATGAAAAAATAAGAAAGTGTCTCGAACCTGGCACTGAACACCCACCTGACTAGAGTCGAAGCCCCGTAATGTAATATCCCGAGTTATGCTTTTAAGTACTACATACAACAATTAGGCAATCTTTGGAGTGACCTGATTTCAGATGATCTTCTATTAACTCTTGAACCAGTATATAACAATTACCTATGCATTTCTCTCCAACATACTTGTTGCCAAATCCTATAGTGGGATGTATTAAAATTGATTGTTTCCTGCTTTGGTCGGCCACATAAAACAGCGGTCATATCTTGTTGCCTAGGTTGAGTCGTCTCCTCGCGATCTCGTTTTCAACTACGATGCCCACCTCGGCGCATCTAGCAGGTGCAGTTACCGCAATCGCAGCCGTATTCGTTCTACGTCGAATTATAAAGATGAGACACCATAGATCTAGACGCCTCCAACCGACCAAGGAGCGTGTCCTCATCCTGGGTGCGTCCAGTGGCCTCGGCCGCACCCTGGCGAAACAGTACGCCGAGCGCGGCGCTAAAGTATGCGTTGTTGCTCGGCGAAGCGAGCCCCTTGCTGAATTAGCACGAGAATGCGGTGATGGGTGTCTTCCGTTTGTTGCCGACCTCACTGAGGCGGTGGACATGGGGAAGCTACGGGAGCTGCTGCTGCGACAATGGGGCGGTCTAGACACACTGCACATTTGCGCTGGGGTCTCCGCCGTGCAGCCTGTGATGGTGTTGACCGGTACCAAATCCGGCACTGATGATCCCGATGCAGCGGGTGTCCAGTTCGCCGCCGAAATCGCAGGTCGGGCAGTACAGGGCAATTTCCTTGGTCCGCTAATAGCTGCAATGACATTCATTCCAACGCTAAAGCGCACTTCGGCTTCACCTGCCATCTTGCTAGTTTCCTCAGTCGCTGCCATCGTGCCGGCGCCTACGCGGGCGCTGTATGCCGCGACGAAGGCTGCCTCCCTGTTGTTATTTCAGTCCCTCGCCATTGAGCATCCGGAGATAGCTTTCACAAGTGTTCTGCCAGCTACGATCGAGGGCAATTTTCGGTCTTCAGCCGTTGACGCGGACCCGAGCCAGAAGATAGATGAAACGAACAAGAAGGGTCTCAAGCTAGAATATGTCGCTGGCAGGTGTGCCGAAGCGGTGGACCAGGGGTTACGAGGTAACATAGTGATACCTTGGATGCCTTATGCCATCGCGCATCATCTCTACTACATATGGCCCTCGTTCATCGAAAGGCAGGCGAGGAAAAAGTACAACTTCACGACGTGAAAACAAAGCCGGCAGGGTTTGGCGTCGCGACCCCATGTCTGCATCGCCGCGACCCCAAATTGCAACTTTGCCGCGCGTATGCGACATTACAACCTGGGTTTATCGAAAGATACTAACCTAGGTAGATTGCGCGAGCATCATGCTATATCTGCTCACTTGATAGAGACGACCGAAGAGAGGCTGCTACGGGAACGGACACACTGGTCATTTTTGGTAATGCATGTGATAGAGGCGAGGATATAAAATTCTGCAAACATCCATCTTACCAACCTGTCTTGTCATTCCGCAGCTCATAATTGTCAAAGTGACACCGGATCCGTGCCGCATAGGTGGGTCAATGAGCCTCAATACCTATGGCATCTGTACGAAGTAGTGTAGTTCCAATTTGCTTGCAGCTTGGTGAGCTTGTCACTGAAAAAGCTCTTCACGTCAAGGTGTAAGTACACTACAACAACGATCAAGTTGGCATGTGAAAGTATCTAAGTACAGTTACACTTGTTAAGCCACACTAATCCTTTTTGGGAGTAGTAAGATCCAGCATTGGAATGGTGGGGCTTCCCGCATCTTGCTGCTTGACAGTACGCATACTTAGCTATTGACACTATACCTACCTATATTGTATCTCAGATATACAGTACCTACTATACAGTAATGGCAGTACCGCTGGTGGTATCAAGATTAGCACATCACAGCTACTAAATATAATGTGCTGGTAGATACGACTCGGGTAGGGCGTTGGATCAATTGAACTTTTTACGATGGTGTAGGAAGGTATGAGGGACAGAATCATATAGCCACCAGTGTGACTGTGTCAATACTAGTATACTTCTATAACATTAATAATTCACATATATTGGTTATAATATACAGGATTCGAATTTGCTCGGTTCCGTATCCCAACGAATATATTTATCACGATGGGTAAAATTGAACATTCTTTCATATCTGGGGGACGAGTCCTCATACGTACGCAAAGCTGGAGCACACGACGTGCCACTACCGCAGTCCTCCTCCATACAACATTAACCCAAGGTTACATATTTAGAGACCTCTTCACCATGATAACTACGGCTAATATGTTTTTTGGGTGACTAATGGATCAAAGCTATACCTAGTCACACGGTTTGAATAGATGGGTAGTCAATATACGCACCTACCGGTTTGTATTATATCTACTATTTCGGGGCCGGGTCTTCCGGGTCGGGGTCAGCATTTACTTACTAGCGGTTTAGCATATTGATAGAATAGGGAAGATTAGTTTGTTCGAATACGAAATAGGAATTCTCGTGCAGTAGGTAGTAGGTAAGTACGCATAATATCGGACGGGTTTAGTACCTAAGGTTAGTGGGTTTCCCTAGCGGTGCTGGTTGGGAAGCGGGAGGTTAGGCTCTGTGTAAGTAAGTACCTAGTGGAGGTAAGGGCCACAGTGTGTAAGGCAGCCAGCCCCTCGCCGAGACTACTGTACAGTACTCCATCCATCCTGCAACGTCAATGATCCACCCCGGTTCGTTACAGTACAAAGGATAGAAAATATTTAGGAACCTACCTAGATATGTTTGAGTGGCGAAGGGCCATGTCGGCACCCATTCATAGGCGACTGAGCCGAGGTGATGTTGGAATTATTGCACAATATTTTAAGCCATGACGGCTATGACTTTTCCAATAGTCCTGAGCCTGCCTAACGCCTAGGCCCTCGATCAACATCCTTGGCTTATGGACCATCGGGATACCTTAGGACCCGGAATGTCTCTGATTGGCATACAGAATGTTAGCCGTTAGCTTTGTGCCGCAAGGTTTGACTAATGCCCAGTCTCAGTAAGATCCCGCCTATCGACATGGCCTAGTGAAGGGAGCACATAATGATTGGATTTTGATGTAATGTTACAGTCGCTGAATTGCGTTAACAATCTGTCTTACACTAAGAGCAACGAATCATAAAGCACGATTACAAACAACTGCGGTTCATTTTGACTTGTCTAATATGAACGGTCTGACTTTGCTATCGTATGTAAATAGAGGGATGGTGTGTGGCGAATGAGAATTCCGAGACTTGAAAAGGATTAAGAATGCCGTGACTTGTTCAAAATCGGTCTTATCTTCCGAGGAAAAGTTATAGCGACGATCGCATTACACACGCATCATACCTCCCATCGCAGTAGGTAACGGATGTACTGCGTAATTATGTGTCTTTGGACTTTCACATGTCAGACAGGGGTAAAGATATCAGAGCTGCACTACTGTAAATGTGGAGACGCTAAAATAGGTTCTGTAGGTATCTCAGGCTGGCCGTTCCCCTTCAGCTAACCAGAACACACGAATTTATCTTAGAAACATACGACAGCACCTGACACTAAGGTTAGGTAGTATACTTACAAGGTAAGGTACCTCCTCCTCTAGGCGTCAATCTGCCCGGCAGTTCAGGCCAAGTGGTGTACCGAACAGGCAACCGAGCCTGCGCTGCGTACCTGGAGATCCACTGGAGCTCTGATAGCGAACCCCACTTTAGCGTGTAGCGTGTACAGGGAGCTGTCGGATCGCCCAGGAGGGCTGCCAAGCTCCAACCAATGACTTCATCAGTCGTGCGTATTGCATATGCCATACAGTATGCCCACCGTCCCATCGCAAGGGGGTCTTCCCACTATCACAAGTTCGCCATGCCTGAAGAGAGTACAGACAGCCTGGAGGAACTTGCCGACTACCTAATCAGTGCTCGCTGATCCTCGGAGAGCACAAAAGCACATGCGACTGTTCCAGCCAGCCTACCTAAGTAAGGCGGGATCAAAGAATGAGAACCGCCGTTTTCTTCTTATAAGCCACGCCTACTGCACCGCTTCCGTCCTAAATACCTGCCATTGAGTACTCTCGATTCTGATTTTGATTCTCATATTCCTTCTCCTCCCTTCGTGTCTTGAGACACACACACATACCCGGCTCTGGTAAGTACGCGGTCAATCATTATTTCGCAATCTGACAACATTCCCATTCCCCGAAGTCGCGTTTGAAACCGTGCCCTCTTCCTCCCTCCCGATAAAGTCCATATTTCTTGTTCTCCTCGTCTTCCTATCTCAACCCTGAAATCCCGCACCGTTTTGTTTCCTTGTTGCTACGCGACTCCAAGTCCCAAGCAACTGCCAACTTAAGCCCCCAATTCCACTGTGTAAGCCTGCTTAGGCTCCTCACCGAGTTTAATTTAAACTTTTCCGGCTCGCCGATCCCCTCTCTCTCCTGTTCATCCATAATTGACCGACGATCTAGCCTCGCTCCGATTAGCATCAACTACGCCGAGTGCTCTCGGTTTCATTCGCCATGGCTCCCCAAGTAAACGGCGAGATACCCCCCTCGTCGGCCACTCTCTCGGTAAGCCTCCCGATTTTTCTCGATAAACGCCTAGCAATAGACATCAAGCTAACAGGATCTCATCGTAGCACATTACCGGTTATCCCGTTGTCAATGATGGCATAGCCTACTTCAAGAAAAACCCTTATGGTCAGAGGTCTATTGAGCTCAGCGATTCTGCTTACCAGACCTTCGCCAAACCGATCTTGCCTTATCTCAACAAGCCGTACCAGTATGTTTCGCCCTACGTTAAGAAGGCCGATGCGATTGGCGACGATGCGCTGAGCAGGATCGACGTGCGTCTTCCTGCTCTCAAGAAGCCCACAGACGAACTGGTATCGGATGGCAAAGCCATCATCTTTTTCCCAGTCCGTAAGGGTTTGGAGACTAAGGACCATGTATTCGACGTATACAGCTCTGAGTATAAGAAGGTCGGCGGAGAGGGGCTGGTCACGTCGGGCAAGGCTTTGATCTCGGCCGGTCTAGTCGTCACATCTGAGGCTCTCACCTGGGTTGGAGATGTTTTCCGTGCTGGCAAAGTTCAAGCGAAGGAAAGCACCAATGATTCGTCTCGCCAGGCCACTGATTGAACACCACGTATACACTGAGAGTAGGCGGACTTTCCATTCTACTGGGATTCATTATCTCTTGAGGCAGTTGACTCACCCACGGCGAGTCCAAATGCTCAACTTACTACAGTGGCCATCAAAAGGATACGTACATCTACGACATTGGCTGAAGCGCAAGGCTATCACGTGCAACTCTTGTCTATTCGGGGAGTATCGCGATGTGTTGCTGGTTGATGTTTGGTATTACTATAGAGGGTCTCGGCGTTGGCGTTTCTCTTGCAGCTTATTCTCCTAGCTTAAGCTGTTCCTGCTGTTGGCGATGCATCGACAGCGCCCATGTATGTACATCCTGTTCCAATGATAGGCTAGCGGGGGACCCGACCTGATAGGGAGCACTCAATTCAAGTTCTTACCATACGCTTTACATGGGTTATCCCGGCTATATTGACTTTTTTCTTCATGTTATGCATGTGAGCCAGCGGCATTGCATTCGTATCCCTCGCCTAACCTGGCCCTCGCTGGTTCGGTGTTTCATTTTTCGCTCAGACACACGAGGAGATTTCATCATAGTTCGTCAATTGAAGTGTAACGCGATGTCTGAGACAATCCGTTTTACTATAATTTTAGTCTATTAAACACAATACTAAAATAGGACGATAGGCAGCCCTATTGGTAAGAATGAACGGCAGAGCTCAGGAGCTCAGTGGTAGGTAGGACAATTAATTACAGTAATTACCTAGGTTACGACTCACAGACACTGACAGAGTTAAAAGGGTGGGATTTGGYGSGGAGATGTGCTGGCAGATGTCAACAGGCGTGCCAACTGGGCTGATAATGCACATCAGATCATTCTAGGCCAAAACTAAGTATTGGCCTGGCAACGCAGCCCCCACGTTGACAGTAAACATACCTACTGTACATACCTGGTAGGCAGGCACCTAAATTAGTGAGTGACCTTACCAGTGGACTACAACACTTTTTGAGCCAAGCATCCATCCACGAACCTACCTACCTACCTATAACACTGCAAGTCCGCTCTACGCTAATACTCTACCTACCAACAACACATCGAAACATTATTTGAAGCCGGCAATTCCACAGTTTCCAACCTAACTACGTCCTCGCGCGAGTGACACATATCAAGATGGAAGACGCCGGGAGCTTAGCTGGCCCGCCCGTCATGGATCCGACGCCCCTTCAGCCCATTTCCCCTGACCGCGTCAACCACCAGAATCCCATGCTCGCCTCGACCCGAACCAGCGCCCAGCGCGACAGCGACGTGCATGACAAGATCCGCCAGTTCAACAACCTGTCGCATCTCGCACCCGGCGCCGCATCCATGTCGAAGCAACTCGAGAGAATGACGGCCGATGCAGCCCTCAAGCGCGCCATGATAGGCAGAGAAGAGGCTGAGAGCGAGATGCGCAGGTACAGAGAAGAGGCCCGGGCTCTCCGCAGGCAAGTGGACGAAGGTCGCGAACGGGAGCGCAAGGTCGGGGAGAGACTTGAAACCGTCATGGTATGTTGGTCCGTGTCGTGTGAGAAGCCGCGTATGTGCTCGCTACTAACGCTGTGCCATTATTACAGGAGAGTTATGGACGGGCTAAAGAGACCTATTCACATACCCAGGCTATATGGGAGAAGGAAATCCGACGAGCGCGCAAGGAGACCTTCAAGTCGCAGTCGTCTATCCTCAAGTTACAAGAAGAGCTCAAATCGGCACGAGTCGCCACCAGGTCGTCGGAAGAATGCCTCGAGCGCGAGAAGGAATTGAGCAGGGCACGAGAACAGGAGGCGTTTGCCGCACGCTATCAATTGGCGGAATTACAGCAGGAGTTGGACACAGCCCAGGAACGCATCTTATTCCTCGAGGAAGAGCGGGATGCCTTCAAAGCCGCTGCTCAGAGCGAAGAGATCGCTAGGATAGCAGCCGAGGGACGCCTACCGCTGCCCCCGGAGGATCCCAAGAGTGAATTTGCCTCTCCTAGAAAGAGTCTCCAGGGTCGGGAGTCGTTGTCGACATTCGAGATAGTATCTTCGGCCGCAACCGAGGCTGAGATTGAAGAACTAACGCGGCTCTGGCAGTGGGAGAAGCAGAGAGCAGATCGAACACAAGATCATCTTGAATTCATTCAGACCGAGCTTCAGTTACGTCCCACCAAACCCAAATCACCCTCTCCCCCGCGCCGAAGCATGACCTCGTCAGTGCGCAAGGAGCGAACTGGACCAATCGAGATTGTTGATCCATCGGACCTCTTGATTTTGGGTAAAGACACCAAGCCAAGAAAATCTTCACCCCCTATGGAGACGGTCCAGCCAGAGTCGGAAGAAGAGCTCGAAGATCTTACTAAACCCCAAATAATTGAGCCGCCAATGAGCGATGCTCAAGAAGAACCCGAAGAACAGCCAAGACAGGTGGAGCCGGAAGGAACCCCGTCGTGGAACCATATTTGTCCCAGCAGAAGGCATTTTTCGTACGCTCTCCCAGCAAGAACTAGAGGCGATGGAACATGATGAGGAGAGGGAGGAAGAGGTCACACACAAGTCCCCTACACTTGTAGGCCTACAGCCTGATCATCCTCGTTACGCCCGAACTCCCTCCGTTGACCCCCCCACATTTGCTCTTATGGCTCAGGAGCGAACATCTTTGCTTTCGCTCCTTAACGCCCCTCGCGAAAGCGACGCAGATTCAACGGTTAGGATCCCCATCACTAACGGCGATACCTCTTCATGCGCTATAGACGACGATGATGAGGACGACGACGCCTCAATAGCAGAGACGAACGAATCCCCGGATTCCCACACTGACACAGAAACGGCATCCGGCCCGCGGCCCCACACATCCGCGGCCTTCTACACTGTGACAACGACGACGACGACGATCCCCATCCAAGACGAAAACGTGAAGCCGCATTCAGAGCCCTTCACCTCGAAATATGGACAAGGCCGCACACCGTCCTTCGACGTAAATAACCCAGCCCTGACGCCGACCATGACCCGCGAGCAAGCCCTGGCCCAGATAAGAGAGCGCCGGGGGCGTGCTAGGAGCGCCATGCAAGGCGCCATAACTCCCAGGAGACAGATGGTGACCGGCGTGTTGGCGGATCGTAACGTGAGCGCACCCGCTGGTCGTGCAACAAAGGGCCGCTCTTAGGTCGAGACTTTCTGGGCCTTACGATTCACACCGCGATGATCAATTGATACACAGAACGGATAGGAGGGGTGATGGGGGTAGGGGTATGGCAATGTGGACAATCACGCGTTGCTTTTTGTTTCAAAATCGAGGTCTCTACTTACATCCTCTCATTATTGCTTGCTCGCAAAACAGCATTTCCGGGAATGAAAATGAGTTCGGCGGTATTTTACTGTTTTTTCCGGGATCGACGGGCAAGGAGTTCACACGGGCATTGGGAGGTTTTATATATCTCTACGTATACATGCATATGTACTACCCGATTCATTGGGGGGGGGAGGGATATGATATTTCTCATGATGGGCTTTGACATACCATACCCCTGTACAAGCGTGTTGTTTTTCTGTCTTTCTGTCTTTCTTCACTCTTTTGCGTTTCCGAGACGGGTGATGATGGGGAGTTTAGGGTTGATCAAGCTATCTACCTAGTTTGTTTAAAAGTAGTGTACGTTTTTCGGTTTACGGTATAATGAATGCATTCACTGGTCTCGGTCAATACGCTGTTACAAAACTGCTAGATGTCTCGAAGTAAGCTTAAATTGGTTGTGTTTTGTAGATCTAGGAGCATGGTAGGTGGTGTTAGGGGCTCCTGTACGGCTTACAATACATTTCATCAACAGAGCCTTACGAGCGTCACCTTTCCCGTTCTTCGCGGGCACTAGAATTACAGTGAATATCCTCACCTCGAGGAGACCCAGAAGGCTGGGTTCATACCCCACGGGTCAAAGGTACGAGAATTCTGCTATGTAGACAGGTAAAGCATTCAATATAATCAGGAATCTCGTGATCAATCGGGAAAAAACGTAATGAAAACTCGTCGCTAGTAATGCAGGTTAGTAACCTAGAAAGGTAGGTTGCTTATAGTCCTCCATTCCTCCATTCCTCCATTTCCTCACACCCCAAGGCGCCTTGCACTTCCGCCAATACGACCTCACTTGCCAACCCCTATTCATGACGACGTCGATAGAAAAGCTAACATCAATGAATCCACCACCAGATCTTTGACCTTCCCGTTCAATAAGAGGTATCAGTGCAGGTAGTCCCCTACTCGATGTCAGCTTTCGTTACTTGTAGCTCCTGATAGGGAGTGGGTGATCCTCACCCGAGTATGGCCGGTAGTCCTTCGTTGTGTGTGGATCTACCATCTGAAATACCAGATCGCCAAAAGCACACCGAGGATAGCGGTGAACACTTCTCCGTTAATAGACAGGAACGACATTCCCGGCATGCCGCCTCCCAAACCTAGGCCTAGGCCTGCACCTTGACCTGCACCCAGACCCAAACCGAAACCCAGTCCATTCGCACCAAGGTTGAGTCCCGCAGAGCGGGTGGCGTTGTTATAAACAGTAATTGTGGTACTAGTACTACTGTTCGTGTACTGCATGTTAATCATCTGCGACCGCCGATTCTGTTGTCGTGCCGCATGGCCGAAGACGAAATTGGGCTCGTTGTCTTGAGCCCCAGGTCCAGCCTCCGGCACCTCCCTGTTGCGGCAGGGAATCCTCTCTTCATGTCGGTCGTCTCGTCTCGACCATTCGGCAGCCAAAGCATCGGTATTCACCGACATATTAGCGTGGCTCGTCTCGTGCCTCACTTCGAGGTAAGGCGGTGCTGGGGTAGGAGTCGCGTTGGACTCTGGGAACAAGGAAGTTGTGAGATTCTCCCAGATGATCCTAATATTTAGGGCTAAATTGGCAAGGTATATAGCCCACTCTCCGGTCGGTTGTGGTCTCTGGTACGGGGTCATTCTTAACTGGCTAGTTAAAGGATAGTATGAAGTGTGATGAAGGTAAAGGTGATGATGGTGGTGTAGCGGATACGTGCTTGTTGGCTTTGAGTGATGGCGAAGTGTGGTTAACTGTGATAGTGGTGGTGACGGATACGTGCTTCTCGTTGCTGAGTGATGGTGAAGTGATGAGCGGATAGACCAATCTATATATCCACGTGGAGGCCATCAAATTGCTCTCTCCGCGTTCGACAAGCGCGGGGATTTCCTCTGCATCACCAAGTCGCGAAGCCGAGGCAGCATATTCGTTCATGAATTCCATGTTGTAGAATACAAACCTTTGACTTACCCCCGCTTCCATCTGCCAGTTCGGAGTGAGGATGCATCGTCGTAATACGCTCGGGAATGCATATCGCTCTGTGTCAATCGACGCGGAAATCTGACAAGTAACCAGTCGACTTGCGTTCCTCAAGTAACTCGCTCATTCACTCTCTTGCAGCTCACTTGCCTGTGTTGCGAGAGACCAACTCCTCATCTGGACTGATCCGTGCCAATGTGAGATTTCATATACTTGTACAAAAGGGCCCACGAGAGCAGCCCCGAGCCATTCCCATCGGCAAGTAAGCGATTCGAGCATGTGCTCCCACGAGCTCGGCAATTAAATCGAGTTACTCAAGGTCTATCAAACCCGTCAACCGCCCGCTTCCAGTTAAACACGTGGACTATTCTCAGGTCACCCAATGTGAACGTATACAGTTTCATAATGTGCATGCCTTGTTGCCGCCTGTGCTCTAGTGATCCGCCTGCATTCTTTCGAAATTCGTGAAACGACCTTCTCAAAGCTCGTCACCGCCGGCAGTCGAGATGGTGAACCCCCCCTCCCAACCTCCCCCCCCTTTCCTCCCATAGGATCGGCTCCTGATATACACATTGATATACCCTGTGCGATGAAGATGCAACTCTGTCCTCTGTAACATTTCAAGCTACATAACCCACACTAGCCATAACTTTTGTTCGTTACCTGTCAAACGTAACACCATACATGCATTCGTCCACGAGTAAGGGATAGTATAGGTTTTATCTTCCCGCTCGCCTCCTCTCGTGATAGTGAAACACTGGGACATCATATTCCAAAGATGTCAAAGTCATTACAACGCGGTACAGAACCATGACATCCAACGARGCGTSACCCCCCAAGACCAGACCGCCAAAAGCTGCACACAAATTATATAGTCTATCTTCGTTAGGATTGGACTAGACAGGCCATATAGAACGCCGAATATGGCCTCAGAGAGATGGTGAGGTCAATGAGAACGGCCTGACTGAACCACCTCGTCGTACGTAGTATTCCGAGCACAGGCTGGCAACGTACCAGCGTACTGTGACTGTCACTATTCTTCGATCATGGCGAATTTCCGTTCTAGCCTTGACCGGAGATAATGAAGGTCCAATAGCGGCGACTTTGCAGCTATATGCGTCTCTCTCGATGACTCTCACGCGTTTTCAAGTCTAATTTGACCCGGGAGATATCTCTGCAAAGACTTTATGATGGTAGCATAAGGATCGTATAATGATATGAAATAGCCTACTCATGTCGCGTACCATTCTTTTACATTTAATATATTATCATCACCACGTCAGTATCTCGTAGAACAGTCAACATAGGTATAGTTTATGGTTCTTGTTATTAAAGGATAACCCTCTCTATCGAATAAAGATAGAATATTACAAAACTTTAGTCAACGTTGTCATTTCGATGAGCTGATCAGTATGTTCAACGCCAGAGAAGGGCGAAGTCAGTCCTTCAAAGGGAAATGCGGTGTATGAAGATTTTGAACAAAACACGACCATTGGTCTCCCGCGTGTGGTCATTACACAAGCATCTTCCAATTCCAAATTCCGAAGCGGACGTAACAGTGAACCTGTTTTCGTTATCCCTTCCCTCGTTCTCATCTTTGTCTATGTTGTCGCCAGCGCTTTGCGAGAATGAACTGTCCCCTTGCCGGGAAACCCTGGGTGTAGTTCGACTTTGTAATTCTGTGCAGTCTTCCCAAGCGTTGGAGCCCTGATGGTTATTTCAGCATTCTCGCACCCAACAACTATTCATGATGCAACCGCAAACCGGCACCTGTACTAGGATAGAAAAGTAGAATGAACTCAACACCAGTCGTCGCACAAGCGGCTCTGAGGCACCTTCACCGGCAACTTCCGTCTATCCGAATATTTGTTTGTTTTTTGCTATGGAAGTAGTCTTACAACATTCCAGTTGTGACATAGACGTGGCATCTGAACCCGTTCCCATCTCGGCAAGATGCATATGGTATTGCCTTTGGTATCAGATAGGGACACGGAGTTCGCCTCCCAAAACCACCCAGCAATCTATTTGGGAGATACTCACCTCCCTTGCAGACGTAAGATAGCTTTTGGTTACTCTCGTCATACTCTGTAAGTTTACTTATGGTTTGCCGAAACAGCACCCCTCTTCCTTATCTCGTCATGCTACCACATCCGTAGAACACAGAAAGAGAATAGTGTCGTGCGTTGGCAGAGACCACTGCTGAATGGTTCTAGACTTCTCGCACAACTACGCCTATGCTCCTATACTACCCTACCAATCTAGTTGGGAAACACTAGAAACTCGAAAACACGCTTCGTGCCGCCGTATGTGTCTTTACGTGGTGTTAAGCGGGCTACGCGAACGAATAGCCGTAGAGCGCTGTCAGGAATTGAACCTAACTCATCGCACATATCCACCTGCGGTACACAGCGATTATATGATGATAGTGCTAGCTACGAGATGTACCTCGACATAACTTGGTGTGATTCTGTCTGAATTCAGCTAACACTGCCTGGTTGATGCGGAAAATTTCCGCGTCGAAGATAGTGTTTGCGTATGAGGGGTGAGAGCCAAAGAGAAAGGGCAGACGATGAAGCTATGGAATTCATGTAGTGAGTTGTTTACTCGTGATCAGTATGGAACAAAGAAATGTCAGAACAAGCGCGCTAACTTGGTTTAACTATGTCTCTTAATATACTGCCACAAATCGCGATGTGGTCGATATGACCGCCTCATACTAATTGTCTACCAGCTATCTGAGCAGCCTCACATTAGGCTGCAGAGCTATATCTGCTCCCCATGCCTCTTGCTCAATAGTATAATTGTTCTGTGAGGTAGATAATATTATGTTTCCCATGCTTATGGGAGCAACACCAACGACTTGCATCTGAGACCTAAATTCGTACATCACGACGACGAGATCGCCCGGGTATGGGTCATCTTGAACAAATTAGGCTATGTTATACCACTATGTCAAGTTAACATGGCGATTCTTCTTGGGCAAGAGCTAAGCAATCCATGCCCCGGAAACATTATTTGTCGTTGTTTGCCGTTATTGGGCCAGAAGGCAAACAACAATGAACCGCCCACGAGTGAACCGAGGCCCTAGCCTAACAACTCCCCCAGCCGGCCACCCGAAAACACCAGCAATAACTGAATCACCCCATAAAAACGAGAAACAGCATAACTGTCAAAGTAAACCAGCCCTACCATCCCAGTTAACTCTATCTTTTGTGTACTAGTATATGCAGTACCAAAATTCATAGCAGCAAAGACCGAACTCCGAGATGTAAACTACCCTGCTGCGGCCCGGGCCGCATGTCTCGTTTAAGAATCTGTTAGATCTATTAGATCCACTTGTCTGCCATCCTCGAGACGTGTTTTCTTGGTGGCCCGAGGCTTTGGGGGATCTTTTGTTAGGTCAACGACCTCACCGAACTCGCGTTTAATGGTGGGGGTTCCTCCTTCTCGCTTCATCTTCATTTTCTAATAGAAGGTTTGAGTTAAATCTATTTTATATAGCAATGTGCGGCTGTCACTAACCCGTAGTTCGCCTAGCCGCTCTCTAGCTAAGCGGTCTCTCTCAGCCGGCGTTAAATTCTCAAGAGCGGGCGAGCGTGACGGGCTACGTGGGATGATAAGTTCACGCTTGAGAGCATCTGCGATCAATGATTAGTAGTTGGACTGGGGCCTTGATGTATATGTGCAGGGGTAAGCTCACCTCTAGACCGATACATGAATCTGATGATGAGAATAGGGCCGTTATCTTCTTTTATCTTGTGAGCAGTAATAAAAGTAGTCAAAAACATGAGGAGTGGAAGTGCAAAACATTGTGTGCAATTTTAATATCACCAGGTACTTCTAGTCTACCTACTTAGGATGTATGTAGGTCATACAGTGGTGTGGCTAAGGTATCGAACACAGCCATATCAAGCCACTTCACCGTATCACGAGATGGGCGCCTACTGTGCTAAGAGGTACCGTACAGTAGATATGCACCTCACCTTTCTTGGCTGCTTGGCCTACCGCACACCATAGCACCGAGTATTGCGCACGCAG